>JAPYZF010000019.1:600000-843797 GCA_030523045.1 Meteorus cinctellus | reverse complement strand
GTGCATAATGCATTAACGGACGTTTTACATCCATAATAGCGATGGGTCCTCAAACCCTACTTTAGACGTATATATATATATATATATATATATATATATGCTGTACTGTACTCTTTCTCATCATATACATTGTGCGCACCAGCCCCTTTTTACTTTTTAATGAGCGTTTTTGGCAATCTTGGTTGAGTATGGTCGGCGAAGTTTAATTAATCTAGAATGGTACACAGACTGTATATTCATATTGAATGAAGAGATAGCAACTTTAGGAAAAAGGGAAGACGTTTATAAGGATAAGAAAAAAAAAAATGTGATACTATGAAGAAAGAAATAAAATAGCAAATGAAAGATTGAGATAGATCGATAGTTGCAGCATTTAATCCATTTTCATTCTCCTCTTGATAACTCGCTCTGATATAAACATTTCAGACTTTCTTTCCCAAAATAAATTCGTTACTTAATGAAAATTATAAACCCAATTATCGATTACAAGAGGATAAAATTTTCTGATTTTAATCATCCACAATTTGGTTGTTTTACAATGGACCCGTGAATATGACATGTCAGGAATTGAAACGTTCCACAGTAAAATATTACCGGAAATGACATTTATGCCTAATTTATTACAACCAAAGGATCGTTGAATCTGTTTATACTGACAGGCACATGCTCGAATTTATGAAGGCAACTTCATCTTCCTATTTTAATAATTTCATAATTCGTAAAACTTCTTCACATGCCCTCCCTCAAATCTTTGTTGAGGATTCATCAATGATTAATATCTCTATTGAACATAATTGAAACGGAAATATTTATGCAAAGTATATCATTCATGTTAATAATTATTCATCATTAATTCATCTTTTTATAGATAGACATTCCCAAACGAATAATAAGAACGATATTCTCATTTGTATCAGTCATGTCTCGTGCCTTCTCACTTTCTTTTTATATTCTCATCTTTTTTACTGTCATCCATCTCTCCGCAGTATCTCTTTATCACTCTCATGTCTTTCTTGTGCCAGTTATTTTACAGGATATGGAATGAGTCTCGTCGCGTTGGTGAGCCAAGTGATGAAGTGTAGAGAGAAGATTACATGGAGGGGGATATGATGGTGTAATACACCAAGAGCTCACAGGGCTTCCGACCTACTATTACTATTATTATTATTATTATTATTATTATATATGTTCGGGAAGTGAACGAAGGGGAGAGGTGGAAAAAAAAGAAGGAAAATAGGCATCGAGTTACGAGATCAAAGCTCGTCAACACTCGTTCGTGTCTTTTAATGTGAAATATGATGAAAATCCCATGATAAATGTCAAACTTTTGTAATTGATTAATGGAAATATGTATCGTAGAGAAAATTAATCTTCCTACCATATAACTATGTTTTGTTCAATCTCAAAGAATTGTTATTTGGATGAGAGACAAGAATTGATTCAACTAGTTTTAGCCTGCTGCTAATTTTTGGTGAATTATTTTGTTAGTGCATCTTAAAACCTTTTTGTAATTTGTAGTGGAGGCAATTACAGAAGAGGAATTTATCTGCAATATTTATATGTTTGGGAGTATTTTAGTTGTATCAAGACTTCAAGTTCAGTGATAAAAACTTCATTTAAGTACTCGTATTTGAGAGAGTAGAATACAACTGTTCAAATTCGACTTTAAAATAATTTTGCATGGCTGTGCAAATTATGTTTTAATTATTTTTTGTAATCAGTGATGTAAGAAAATGTATTAATGATTTCACCATATTATCGTGAGGTTGAAATGATGGAATTTTAAATAACAAATTTCTTCCAGTGTCTTTATTTTTCCAAATTATAGTTTAATTTCTGCAATATATTTTGTAAGATTTTTTAATGACTGCATTCATGTCGTCAGTTTCTTTCCAGTTATGATGAGATGAAAAAAGAAGTTTATTTAACAAGTTCTTCATTTTATAAGTGAAGAGTTTCATATTCAAGCTAATTACAAAAGAAGCGCACTTATTTGCTGTATATAAATGTGGTTGTAATAAACTCACAAATGCGTCTAACTTCAAAGTGAGTGATGATGCGCTCTTCCGAGTTGGTGAATTCAAGTGCCGAATTTAAATTGAGGAAAAAGGAAGATTTGACATGGAAAAATTCAGGTTGATGAATTTTGCTTATGAAGAGTTTATATACACGAAAGAATTCATTTTACATTCGAGTTTTGTATGCAACGATCTGAAATAAATGATCCTATAGGCAACCATGTTAAGTACTTGACTATTATAAAAGTAATTGTATGTTTTAAAGAGTTGATACTCTCGAGCTTGCCATCCTTTTCTTGTTATTAAATAGCTTCAAACTCTGCACACAAGAATCCATGAACTCATTGTTTGACCAAATGAGGATAAAGTTTTCCATATCACGACATTTTTTCATAGAAAATATGTTCTTCTAATTTTTGACCTTGTTTTCCCACTCATATATCCTTTTCTTTTTTCCTTCTCGAATTCAACAAATGCTTCTTCTTCTGTCAACAAACGAATCACGCCGTGCAAACATTCTAATTGAGACCGACGCGGAGGAATTCAAGAGCATAAAAAAAAACCTCACATTTATTCGAGGAATAGCGAGAATGGTTGGCCGAAAAATACAATTCAATTATAATCTTCGACGATAAATATGAACAATACCTCAAAAACATAACTTCCACATTGTCATCACATGAAATATGTGTCGAAAATCAAAATGAACAACACAGAAAGAGAGTGAAATTATTCCACGAAATTTATCTAGTGACAGGTCAAATAAACCCCATTAAATGTTGATAAATACATGATTTACATATGTTGCATAAATGTTATTCATTATCCAGCATGTGATTTGTAGAGAGATAGAAAATACTCGCGGATTAAAATGATTGATTCAACAAACACATACCAAAGATACGAGAAGCGAAAACGATATAGGAAAATCGAGAGGAGGCAAGAAGGGAACTGGAATCCCCATGTGCAATGGGAATTCGACATATTGGCACAAACGAATGCCCACGGTCGCCTGCGAACTTTGTGCGTTGTGCAACGTCCATGTTATACCCACGCACACTTCTCTCAATATACTATGAAACGCGCAATCTCTCTGTCTTACTCAGTATTCCCCATATACATTGGACTTTACTCCATAGATATACATATATATATAGTCAACTGTGCACGCCCATTGTAAATCCCATAGGGATTGGCCAAATGCGCGTGCGATGCCCGGGCGATTGACATCGTTCGCTGGCTCTTGGTGCTTTGCACATTGCAGTTGAACGTATAATCACTATAAAAACGTTGATGGTCAAACTCTGTGGAAGAATTACATCCGTGTGTATACATTCATACACATAAAAAAAGAAAATGTGGACATCGTAAATGGTTGGATAAATAAATAATTGTAAATGTAAAATGGTATTTTTGATAGCGTTTCGTAGATTTGATATTTGAGATGGAAGAAGAGTCATAAAGGAAGACAATTAATTACCTGAATAAATTTAATTATAATTAAATCACTGATACGACTAATTTTATAATGACAGATGAAGGCATCATCGCGCGAAAGGATTGTGAATTCAAGTGGTGTAAAAGCGTCAAAGTGGCTTATTCAATACAAAGGAATTAAAATTTGTTAATTATGTTAAAGATCTTTTAAATTCATTCGTTAATTCTTGCAAATTTCTTTACACGAATGGACAAGTTCAGATAAATAAAAAGCCCAGCTTTGAATGAAGAAATAAATTGTTTTTACAATATTGCACACGAGTTTATATGAATTAATTCATTCAATTTCATATAGATTCAATTAAATGAGCATAATAATAAAAAAAAAATGGAAAGTTGATTACAAGAATGATAATTCTCAGATACTTTTGTATGTATGCATACTTTTGTAAAATAATGGCGAAGTGAATAAGGAAATTTTTATAGAAAACTAGATCAGCTGCAGGCTATATCAAAAAGTTTTTGTGACATAACAAAAAGATCAGCGCACGTGCTACCAATCTATATACATATATATATATATATACGACGTGACGAAAATGAAAGTAGAGTGAGAAGTTGAATATATATGAAGCAGAAAGAAAAGAAATGTTGTATGGTTATATCAACGGAAAAGAGGACACTCTAAAAATTGTATAGGTAGAAAAACTTGTCTTTTCTTCAAGACAAAATGTGTTTGAAAAACTTCTCGCAGTAAGTACATACTCGTATACATAGAAATACATTCAGATACATAAACACAGTTTCATATATATTGTCACATTGTATGAAGTAAATATTATATCGAACTATATAACTCAACCTGTCACCTTCAGTGATGGTCCCAATTTTTTCTCCAACTCACAAAACTATTTTGTTTTTGTTTCTATTTCCAGAATGTACAGAATGGAAGGAAACAAAAATTTATTATAATATGGAAACATTTAAATATTTTCCTCAACGAGATAACCAACGACTAACTAATAAAAAGATTTTTGTATGCAAACCAAATGAATTCATTAATGTAGATTATAAGAAAAAATAATTATGAAGCTGATTTAACTTGTTTGTAAATAAACTTCATATTTAATGGGCGGTTATTTGTCGGAAAAATGGGGAGTAAATATGCAAAGTACTTGTTCATTATGCATAAAAAATTTCGCGTATTATTATATAGTACTCCGTTAAATGCAATACTTCAGATGCTCTTGACGAATAATAATTGCCACCGGCAATTTGACTTTTAATCGTTGAAAATTAAAAGCCCAAATACTCACCAGACGTACTTGACTATTATTGCAATTTATACGTATACTTGCGAAAAGTTTTCCGGTCACTTTGTATTCACTCATTTCCACTTTCATTTATTAATGTTATAACTATACTTAAACATTAGTTTCATAAACAAACATCGTATAGTAAATATCGCAACTAGTGAGGTGAAAAAACAGAAAAAAAAAATGATGATTCAATGGATCTACTCCGAGTGCATTAACCGAAGAAGCTCATCAGCTTCTACTCTGGTGCATTTTCTGTATTAATGAAGGAAGAAAAAAAATAATGAATAAATGAACATATTAATGAAATGGCAAAAAAAAATGGAAGAAAAATATGAATGAATCAGAAACTGTAATAAAACTTTTGAGGCGAACTACCATGGCGATGTCTGTCACACGCTTGTATAGTCACATCGGGACTATTCAATGATATATAAATCCATCCATATATGTATTTTCCTCTTGCTGCTTACTTCATATATGTGCATAAACACTGTACGCAGAGGCACAACCCTTTACGTTTATTCACTGCTGTCATTCTCATATATGTATGTATAAAACCATCTAGACAGTGTGTGCGGAAGAAGACGACTGACAAACAAAAAAAAAAGGAAAAGAAGGAATAAAAAATAATAAAAACGACAGAACAGGAAAAAAAAACATGAGTGATCCTGCTCTTGCTCTGGCGCCCGACAGTCTAGCCAATATTTTACTACTACCCTTCCTCCTCGTTTTCCGCCCCTTTTTCCGCCATCAAACACTATAGCCAACGAGAGAATGAAATAAATAAACCACCCTCAAGTATGAAAAAAATGAAAATGGCCAAGTTACAGCTGAAAACTTTTACATATAACAGGGGGATATCATTGACAATATATTATGCCGATGATGGTTCTTTCTTTGTTTTTCAAACAAAGCTACGTATATGCATAAAGAGTGCAAATATTTTCCATGTCAATGAGGTTGTTGAATAAATAGAACTCTGTGAATTCGGGATTGAAGTTGTTGAGAATATTATCGATGGAAAAGTTCCAATAAATTGAGGAGTTTGGTAATAAAGGAAATTGCACTAAAAAAGAAAATGTAGTTCATACATAAGGGGGAAAAAAAACACAAAGAACGTAAAACATTTTTGATATTCTTCAGATCCAATTATAGATAATTTCAAATATTCTACGTCTTGCTGTATTTCCAAACATTTTTAGCTTTTTTAAAGACAAATTTGTGTGACGCAATGTCAATTGCCTACAAAGAAATGAAGAGGAAAAAAAAACGTGCCTAACGTTGGATTATATAAATCGACTTTGGAATTAGTCAAACAGAAAAATACATTTTGTTATAGTAGTCATTAATTTTTTTTGTCTTCTTCAAATAATACTGATGATTATGTGAAGGCCAACAACTGCATTCCTCAATCTTATACATTTTATTATCTCATATTTCTTCCACACGTTTACCATTTATTTTTATATTTTTGATTCTCACAATATCTTTTGTTATTCTTCATTCTGATTCAAGTCAGAATGATAATGTCTATGAAAATGTTCTTCTTGCACATCAGGAGATCCATTGTCGTGGTCGTCACAATTTTTGCTCTACGATATTTCCACCACTATATCTATTCCCTGGTTTTTTTTTCTATTTTTTTTTTTTCGTGATCTTCAGCGGTTTTCTCACTCTGTTTTCCCATTCCTTGCATTCGAAACCCCCCCTTAAATCGTACACTATGCTTCGGGGCGATAAGTTTCTTGAATTTCTGAACCCTCAGAACTCACGACAATGGACAGTGTCGATGTTAGAATATATATATATATATATATATATATATATACTTTATATGTTACTGTATGTGTGCGACGTCAATGATCGGGTTATTTCGATTTCCCGCGGAGAATGCTCAGTGTGGTGGATTTTGCGGATACGAACGAACTTTAGGATTCCCCTGGTAGTTTTCCGGATTTTCGAGGTCTCGTTTTGCTTGTGGGGATATAGAAGTTGAAAACTCCCCATAGATATATCTATGAATCGCAACTTGGTTGGGATTTTACTTGTTTTTTATTTTTCCTCTCCTTTTTTATTTAAGCCGATCGAATTAGATTTTATTGGCCTCCAGACTTGCCATGTCGTAAATACATATATATGTGAATGAAGCAAAGCGAAGTAGATATAGACAAAATGAACCGAAATATTTGAAATTTAATTTGTGAAAACATATTTGTTATCTTCTGCTACGGAAAAATATAATTTTATTTTCATCATTGCATTACTGCACATTTGGTATTGCCACGGATTGTAAACAAATTTGAACGAGAATAATACGAATTGTGACTACAAGAAAAGATAGGCAATAAAGTGACGAAATTTTGTTGCTCCGAACTCTGCATTACGTTGACGAATGAGAGATGATAATTTAAACAATGATGTGATAATTGTGCATTGATGTATGAGAATTATTATTTATAATTGATGAATGATATGGGATGGAAAATAGGGAAGAGTAATGGGGCAGATATGATCTATCATTCTAAAATGATGATGAAAATAATTCAATTCCGAATGAAGAAAATATGTATTTGTTTTCTCAGCTATGAATCAAAATTTAATCAATAAATGACATCGTAATGTATTAATATGTGTCATCAAGTGAAATGTCAATTTATCCATTTATTCATTTTTCTCACTTGAATTATTGATTTTAAAATTGAATTTTCATCTCGTCAGTATCAGTAATTATATTATTCCGTCGTGAGAGAAAAATTTTACACCGCAATTCATAACAGAATTTAATTACGAATAATTACCTGATCTATTTTACAGTGCACAGAAAAAAAATAAATTTATTCATTTCAAGTTTGACATTTCATGCATTGGCATTGTGACAAATTAAATTCGTGTGTTTTTTCTCTTGTAAATATTTAATTTGATGTAGATGCAAAAAAAAAAAACGTAGTTGAAAGAGCTAAAAAAAATATAAAGATTGTGGTGTTATATTCAAGGCGTCATGGCGATCGGGGCCATAAAAAATCAGGTCGCAAGGTCGTATGGCATAAAACTGTACGTATATCGATTCCACATGAAATAACTAATGGTGACGATCAAATTTCCTACACCCTCGTACTCAATAATGATTATTTAAAAACGTTGCGTGACACATTGAATTTTTTCAAATTATGGGGTCGAACCCATTGTGAAATTCCGATAGGGGAAACACTCGAATCGTTCATAAAATCACTGTCTAAGACCTGATGTGCAAGTATTTTATTGAATGAAGAACAACGAAAACAGAGTAATAAATCGATCAATTTTCAATCGTCAATTTTAGCCACTATCTTCATCGATCGCACGACACTTACATATCCGTACTTATTTTATTCTATTAGATATCATATTCATTGCCGTGAGAAGAAAATACTATTACTCCTACAGTTATTCTGACAATGTTACGCTTATCCTTTCTTTTTTTATTCCCCCCAAAGATACTCAGCATTAGATCAAAAACTTCTGATGACTCCAGTGTAAATTCCATTCTTTTATCCTATATCAACTCGTAAATCTTTATACGTCAGGTGCCATGATCGATTGTTCGATTAACGGTGCTCTCCTTTTATTTGTCCTTCATGATGTTTGCATACGCTTGCGCACGAATTTTCGTTTACATGAATAAGATATTTTCCACAAGTCATTTTTATTATTATCATAATGAAAACAATAAAATTATATTATTTTCTGTTCGATAAAAATTTATATTACACAGTAAAATATAAATTCGGATTCCTATACCTGATCAAAGTTTTATCATTCTTTTTATTTATTTATTTTCGCTCAGCTTTAATTTTATTGCAACGACTTTCTTCTTATCTTCCGAAGAAAGAAATAGGTCATTCGTCACCAATGAAACCCTGCATTATACCACCCAACCACCCACCAAGTATCTTCTTCTCTCACTCACGCCTAATTCGTATTTTTTTTTTTCCTTACATCTCTTTATATCCACCATGGACGCGTAAAATGCTCGTATAATTCTACGAGCAAGTATCCTTAGGCGACTGGTATTCGTGTGTGCTTAACATTACCCGCTTACATTTTCAAAGTCATCTTAGTATGAGTACGGAAAAAGAAGAAAAAATTATGATGATGAAAGGACAAAAATGATTAAAAAAAAATATTCCCACAAACAAATCATCACCGCAAGGAAGTTTTTTTTTTAACGACTGGATGGTTTAAATATATACATTGGAGGATCAAACAACCACAATTCATATCGGAACATGTAGTTTGTGGTCCACGCAAAGGAAAAATATACAAATAAAACTATGGAATAAAATAATAATTGAATTTCGATACTCGAAAGTGGACGTTTCCCATTCTATCAAATTCAGCTAACAATAATCCACACCAGTCATACAAGAATTATTGATTCAATCGTGTGTAAAAATACTGTAATGTCCTTCAATGTTGTGGATAAAGTGCATAAACACACACCCATATTACATTACAATCGCGTGACACGTGTTTAAATGTACATAAAACATTGCCATTCTTCTACGTGGAAAACTATCAATGATCATTCACAATGTCATGACTATGCAAAACAGTACATATTATAACTGTCCATATTCATAAAATAAATTTTATTTTTAGATCACTTCAACTCGAGAAAAATGAAACAAATAATATTGAAGTCAATAGAAATAATATTTATTCATGGATCTTTTTTTTTTCTGAGAATAATAATTAATAATCGTATTGATGACTCGTGATTATTAGAGTTATGACAACTCGAGGCGATTTTCTGTGTGTTAATTCTCATGGCAAATATATATATATATATACATGCCCACATATATTCAAGTTCGCCCTCACTTCCCATCGTATAACCTCCTACCTCTTTCACAGGTTAACTGCAGATATCCACATAGCCATGCATGCACACCCATGATATAGGATTAATCGGTTTATCATGTATATATATAAATGGCAGAATTTTATTATTATTTTTTTACACCTACGTAATCGCACAGTCGACTCAACACCGCACTCGGAGGAGAGCCAGTCCACGATTATATCGCCTGATTTATTTATGAAAATGCACAAAGAATAAAGGCAAATAATAAAATACGGAAAATAATTAATTACAATTGAATTGCAGCATCGTTTAGGAGTGTATTTTATAAAGTACGAAGAAGCTTTAGTGTACGTATAGTTTTTCTCATTTCTATTGTATTTAATTATTTTTATTTTTCTATGGAATTTATTTGATAATAATTTTTTGCTATTCCAGTCAGATAATATTTCAATTAAAATCATGAAAAGGAATGTAGAATATAAATAATATATTCCAATCCAATATTTAGGACAATAGTTTTAGTGTGATGGCTTCTTTTGTTCACACGGTCACAATCTCGCAACCGAAAAAACAGGTTTTTTTTAAACGTTCGCCAAGGCGGCAAAAGAATGCAGACACGCTGCACACCTTTTTGTTTGTTTTATCGCAAACCTGTGGTTCACCCACAGGACCACAAAGAACATTATGTGTGAGAGAGGTTATATACAGAGAGAAAAGAGTTGTATAAAGGCACCCTGTCATCTACACCTTTACAAATAACTTTCGTTCGTATGAGTACACTTTTGTATTTATGTATAATCTATATTGATGAACAAAATATTTTCTATGAACAATAACAATGTTTACTAAAAACCCTAAAGTATTCTTCATTGTTTTCTCAATATTCTTCTAAAATGAATAAAAATAAAGTATAATTCTTCCTAAATAAACTCATGAAATAATTCAATGTAAATGTGTACGATGAAGATCTTTGTTAGACTCAGGATGTTCTATTTCTTTGTTTTTTTTTTTTCTCTGAGGTAAGACAAAAAGTTCTGTGGAGAAGAATTAACGTAGAGAAACTTGAATGTATCTCAAATGCAGAGTATATATACAAGAAGAGTTGCTGTTAGCTTCCTCTCCTCAAACTTTTTTTATCCTGGCTGTGGAATATTAGCACGCCCCAACGAAACGAGAAAATAAAGGAACAAAAACACAAAGTCTCTCGACGAGAGCAACGAAATGAGTTTCCAGTTTTTACCATAACGTGGAAAAAAGAAGAAAAAAAATATGTATTTACAATCTCATCATACACGCATGCCGACTTGTTCCTCGTTTCAATATCACGATGTATGTACACACCTGTGCAATAATTAAATTACGTAATATTCAAGCCATAAATATCATTCCTATAGTTCATTTGACATAGAATCATCGAGCTAACTTTGTGTGTGTTGGATGGTTTTGCTCTTTCAATAATTCCGTTACAATGAAAGACATTACTCAGTGACATGCACACACGCTTTATTATCATCACAAAGGGAAAAAAAATAATTTCAATAATTGCTTTATACTTTTTTTCAGAGTTCATTGATGTGATAATCAGTGTACACAATTTGTCTTCAAATTGTTTAGTTGTATTTAGTCATCATAATCCTCTGAATGAGATTAGATTGCACATAAATACTGATTGCATTGAGAAAATAATCATATTTGCGTAGAGGTCTTCGAGTACACACTCGTCACAAAAAAAAAACAAATTTATTCAATTGATCACTTCCTTTTTCTCGTTTTTGCGTCAATTTCATGAAAAAAACTTTAATGCATCTAATTGCTCGATATTTTTTTTCCCTCCTTAAAATTTCATTCATACGAGATAATCTCACATTCAGTTATCTTTTCATAATAAATTAACCTCGTAATTATTCGAGTATTTTTTGATCCCAATTATCTTTGATAATAAGTCGAATTATCATTTTAATAAGCACATAAAAATAATGACAACACATACTTATTTATAATGATAGTTGTGTATGGAAGCAACACTCACCTCTTCGGCGAATTCAAAATCTCCGTCAAATTTTCGTTTCCCATTTGTTTCGGCAATGACAGCAAAAAGTGCCGCTGACAGGACCACCCTACACAGAAGCCGTCGCATGTTGCCGTCACCTCGACCCGCCTTTTTTTTTATAATTTCTGAATCTTATTCTTCACTTTCTGTTCTTCTTCTTCTTCGCCTGTTTTATCTTCAATGTCTTCTATTATTTATCCTCCGAAGGGTTTCGTATTGACCGCGTAACGTAAAAAAAAATATGTCTTTATGTTTATATCTGCTCCTCCCTATTTCGGGACACTTTCACCGAATAAATTAAAAGTCTGTGATGGAACCTCCACAGGAAAACAATCCCTTCAGATTATCCTTTTATTGAGTTATGTACGAAATTTAAAACCAAACACGAGACACTCAGCGATGTAATTACAATTCGATTTATTGACTCGCACACCTTATTTTTCTCGATTATTATTTGAATCAAAATTCGAATATGTGTATTAAAGAATAACGTTATGCTGATGTTTGACAACAGTGCGAAATATTAATACCAATATAAATATACAGAGACATACATTTATATTCTGTTTCTCGTGTGTATTATTTTAATAAACTTTTGCAAATTTCCACGCGTATAAATGCGATGCTAGAAATATGAACGTATCAACGCCAAAATGCCACCGACCCCGATTCTCTCCTGTGTGATGCTGCTCTCTAGGAGTCGAGAGAATTGTGACTGTGCACACTACTAAGAGGAAAGGGTACGGTTTCGCCGCCGCCGACGCACTGATACGGACACATACTCGTTAAACTAATGCCATTGGCTGAATTCTGCTATGAATGTGTGCGATAGAGAACAAGGAGGAAAATACAGGGAGTTAATGTGGCAGTGGTAGAGAGGGAGAGAATAGTAGTAGTAGTAGTAGTAGTAGTGTAGTAATAATAATAATAGTAGTAGTAGTGTAGTATAGAGTAAATATACATATGAACAATTCTCTTCCAACCCCCCCGCCATTTCTACGTCGTTCGCGCGAGCGCATAGTCATCCACGACGCAGTCGATATTCGGCTGTTCCAATGTCGGGTTTTTCGTCTTCCCTCCATGTATAACATTTTCACTTTATGCGCGTACATATATACACACATCATGTATTTATTTACTGTACATACAAGCACAGTATTTTTGGAGGGAGAGATTGATGTGTGGGAGGATGGGAGAATTAATATAATGGATGAATGATAGTTTAAGATGATCAAATTTTTGATCAGTTAATTCATTATGTTAGTTAGCGAAGAATCTTAATGTGATGGTGGGTTAGTCATTAAATAAAGATTGATTGAGTCTAAGGATATCAATAGGTAATTTGTTGATGTTACTTCCTTTTCGTTTCATTTTTCTTAAAATAATCCCAATTGAGTCTGATATTAGCTCATATTTTATTGAGGGTTTGTTAATGGTGAAAAATTGTATTGAATATAAGTGATAGGAGTGAAATTATTGGGTGAATGGTAGTTGCATTAATCTAAAAATTGGATTACAATGTAACAGATGATAAAAGTTTTACAATTTTTACTCGAACCCAATATTCTATTTTTATTTGTTTTCTGAATGAGTTTTCTTGTAATACGTCACATTCTTCACAACCATTTACTAAAAGCTATTATGCTCTTTCTTCGAACTGTAATAAATAGTAAAAGCAATGAGATTGAATAACTGCAGAGATGAATTTTAAATAATTCAGATATGTGTGGAAGAATCTGTGTATCTAAAAATGAGAGGGAATAGCAAAAAAAAGGAAAGAAAACAGTCGAAATCGCCATTGCGTTCTATTAAACAAAAGTATTTCTGATCTTATCTATCCTTGTCGTTTGTGATCCAATGGCCATGTCCTCACTTTAAGTGCACGTAATGCCACTTATCAACTGAAATAATATATATTAATGTACATATTTACATGAAAATGTAATATCAGAGAAGAATATCCGAAATATTATAATAGTTTATACATTAGTTTAGATTCGTAAGAACGAATGGTCCTTTCACTCTGAAATTTTCTATTATAAAAAATTCATCGTCATTATACCCAGTCAATTGTATATGAACTCACCGACTGCATCGACTTCATGAGGCTCGGCTGGCTCAGGGGATTTATTTAATTCTTCTTCAGCAGCACTCTGATCGATTTTGAATGGACTATCTTCTATTGTTAAATTAGCGCTGAAATATAAAAGAGATGATATTAAAAATATATACTTTCAATCTTTCAAGGTGTTGAGTGTTTATATGCACCATATAATTCCTGAAGTTTTATCGTCGCGTTTGATAAGATTTTTCCAATGTTCATGCACCTCATCGACGATGTGCAATGCAAATTCACGTGACTTGGCTTCGCCATTGAATGCAAATTCATTTTCTGGTTTTCCATCAGGAATTTTGTATATTTTAAACCACTCAATGGTTGCTTTCAACAAGCCTGGATAGTGTTTTTCCACATCGGCAATATCTAAAATTAGAAGAATGGCCAATTAGAATGTATTGAGTTAATTCTTTACACAATATCAGCCTTGAAATATTGTTAATTTCCATCCACTTGATACACTTTAAAATAAATGGTTTGGTCTAAACAAAAGATGAATCTAAATTTCTCACCATTCATCTGATCAGCTAATGGATCGTTGACATCAATGACGATAATTTTCCAATCAGTTTCACCTGAAGAAAAAAAAAACTCAAGGATGACGAATCAATGATAACTGGTGGGAGGAAATTGATTAGAGAGTATACAAATATCCTACGAACCCTCATCAATGAGCGCTACGGTCCCGAGTACTTTTACTTTCAGTACTTCACCTCGTTTCGCAACCTAATAAGAAAATAAAGGATGAAAACTTTCTTTGAATTCATATAACGATTGCAGTCGGATGGGGAACGCCAATCAATACCATTCAGATAGGAAAATTCTCTTTACCCTATATCCAATTTCCAGAACATCTATTGGATCATTATCTCCTTTAAATCCTGTGGCTTCATCCAAAACCTCTGGGTTTTCCCACGTCTACGGACACGGATAAGAAAAATTGATAAGAAGCTATATCGCTCATATGTTATTGAATATATAAAATTAAATATTCATTAGAGGAATATCCTCATAATTTGTATATACTTGTGGAAGTGCACCATAATTCCAAATATATCCATGGTGTGGGAAACAATTGGCGACAAATCGCACTTTTCCTTTTTTCACATCTTGCTTGATCGGATTAAGAGTTTCATCCAATGTTATTTCCATCTTAGCATTCGTCCATCTCGGAATTTCCACCACCATATTTAAAATTTTGTTGGTTTCATTAACAAATAGAGGAATGTCGTGCAGTGGCGAAATTGGCATATCATCATTTTCTGAAACAAAAACATATTCATTTCAAATATGAAAGATTTCAATCGCGGCAAATCATGGAACAATAATCGAAGAATTTTATTATCAGTAAGTGTGTACACTATTTATGATATTTTTTATATTCAAGACCTCGTGTCTCTTCGATGCTTCTTCAATCAACTTTATCAGCAATTTTACTTATATTATATTCAGCTGTCGTTTTGCGAGGAATATATTTCATTCTAGAGTCTCACTTTTCTATACAGTATTTTAAAATCATGTCAGTTCACGTGCGACTGTGATGTTAAATGCAAAGTCGATATATTAAGCTTCTAACACATGAGTTATTTCTATCCTGCCGATTAAAGTCAAATGAAAAATAGTCGACACAATCAAGAGCCAATCAACGAGACACCAAGTACAGAAAAATTGAAATCTTTGACAAAATTATCATCTTCACTAATAAAACCCTTCTGATCATTAAGAACAGTTGACCAAAGAATGTTAATACAGTCAATTCAGAAGGTCACATATGGCTCCATATACAAGCGACTTTATCCCATCTATCTACATAACAGAGTAATATCTCCCAAACTCCTTTAGAATCATTACCTTTCTCCAACCGAACCTATTTCTCAAAAACAAAGTCATTATGACGTAAAAATAAAAGCCAAATAAAATTATGAAAACCCTTTCGGAAGATCCACCCAGCCAAAGTATCAATAATAAATATTCACTCTCCAATCATCTCTGCAGTCTCGCTATGAATTAATTCCAATAACGTGAAAGTAATTAGAGAAACATATGTCGATTAAATGCTAATTCTCCCGTTAGACCAAACTTTCTAATATCCAGATAAAATAATTTCAATAAAATATCCATACCAATTGCAAGTAAATTAAATTCTTCGCATCTATAAGATCAGGAAGAAAAAAAATCATAGAGTATTTCTAAAAATAGCGTCTAATGATAAATAATTGCATCCCAAGTTCAGCTACTATCATCATACATTATTATTATTATTACTGATTACGTTATCAGTGGCAATATTGTCAATAGCGGAAATTATAAAATACATAATGTATTGCACTGATAAATAGGTATGTATACCTATATAATTTACTCAGTACAGTTTCCTCATTGCCATGAACTCCTGACCTGCTCAGCTTGTAGACAAATCATTAAATGCAATAGATATTGGCGTCATACGACATGAGGTTAGAATATTCAATGAAAGTATGCCATACTTACTGAAATATATTCTAAAATCGGTGCTATTTGGTGCGCCACGTTCCACCGTAGTGTATGACATTTTGTTTATTAAATTATTTATCTGATAAAAATGTAATTGTTGATTATTATTATTGTTGAGACGTGCCGATGTTAACAGACTCAAAGGACTCACGGTTCTGTTCAAACTAATTCGACGAAACACGTGTAAGGTTGCCAGCGTCGCCATTGAGACCTCTGGTGGATACCGGTGTTATCTACATACTAGTAAAAAAATATTTGTAGAAGCGGCGTTATTGCATCATCTTTATCAGTATCAGATGTATAGACAAAATGGGTTATCAGCTGAAATGGATGGGGGCGCTGATGCTGCGCTAGATTCATTGCACATGCGCATTAAAAAACGCGGTGATTGTTTGAAATAGATTTTCTGGATTGTCGATAGAAGATTTTATTGAAACTTTTGTTATTTTTACTGTGGGACTATGGAGTGTTGATGGTTAATGGAGAATTCACAATAGTGCGTGGCATTTTGAAACAGATCCTGAATATTTTGTTGTTATGAAACGATCTGATGTAATACTCGATGATCACGTATGTACAAGTATGAATGTTTCTCATGGATATGGAGAGAAAAATTAACATTTTCGAAATACAACTTGAATTAAATATCGAAATTTACAAAAATTGTCTTCGGGTATCAATGATAAACTGTTTCATTGAGTTTTGAGTAAAGTTGTACTTCAACTACAATGTGAAGAAATAGTATCGCATGGTGTATATCAAATAGTATTATATTCATACTAATTTAAATTAGATATGATGAAGTCTAAAAATCGACTAGTCTTCGTATAAACACCAGGAATACCAGGTTCAGCACAGCGATAACCATATGAAACAATACCAATTTGGTAGAAGGTTTTCTTCAACGGAAACATCAACGGTCCGCCACTGTCCCCCTAAATAGGTTAAAAAAAATCATTTGACAATGTATGAAGATATGTGAATTCTAATAGACAGCTTTTCAAATAAATTTCAGAGGTTTTACCTGACAAGCATCTTTTCCACCTGCTGCATACCCAGCGCAAAAAACACGATCATCAATAACTGCAGTTTTGAATCGTTGGAATGCTGCTTGACATGCTTCTGGTGACACCACAGGTATTTGTAATTGTTGTAAATGCGCAGCACTTGGTCCTCTGAAGTACACCGAACCCCATCCAGCAATAAACGGTAATGTTTCTACGTAATCTCTGTTTGCCACTCGATCAGGAATTGGTAGGCATATTGGTTTGATGTGATCTGTCAATAAATTAAAAATTATGTCGTATTCTGATTCAGAATCCGAAGGGCAGGACAGTAACCAATGTTTCATATTTACTTACTAGAAAAATTAACCTCTTCCTGAAGTCTGATGACAGCAATATCACTTGTATATTGTGAAGAACTGTATTCTGGATGGATAACAACTGTATCTATAGGAACATCTACCGGTGATGCTCCGTCGTTATCATCGTACAAATCAAGATCACCAAGACGTACCATGAATAAATCCCTACGTCTATACGCACAATGAGCAGCCGTCAATATATGACGTGCAGAAATTAAACTGCCACCACAAAGCCAATTTGGTTGATTTGGATTCTTTTTTGACCGATAGCCCAGAGCCGCAATCCAGGGCCACGCACCTGACCAACGAATTCATATTATTCTAATTTGACAATGAGAACCAATAACTATCATGGATATTCTGTATTGAATACACCTACCTAGTTTAGCTGGGATCCCACCGACAATTCGGGTATAAGTTGAATTGGAAATTCCACATTCAGGAGATAATAATGGTCCATATCGAGCAGTACGGAGAGGTGGTGACGTTGGTTCTGGATCAGGTTGATTTGGAAATACAGGTGGATTGGAATTAGGCTGAGTTGCATGGGGACAACAAACTTTTGGATCTGAATCTTCATAGCCGCACAGAGAGTTGCGTAGGAACTCGCCAACAGCATTACCGTGAACTCGCAAAACTGTCAACAGTGGTTCACACTGTCTTATGTTTGTGCAGTATCCTGATAGCCCGAGTGGATTTACACAGTCGTCTAAATGAAATAAGTTGAACATTCGTTATATCATTATTTTGTTTATTCATCGACATATATCGACATATACTCCTTGCCAACTCATTCCATACATAATATAAATATTCCCACAATTGCGCAACTGGAATTATGCAAAAATTTAGCACTCGATTATTCATCGCTACTACAAAACACCAATTCATTTCATCACCGCAGAAATTTATCGTCATAAACAATTTACGGCATCATAACTTTTTTATTTCCATCTTAACTCAAATTTGAATATCTCTGGTTTATTGACTCAAATTCTTCATTCTCCAATTTCTATTTGTCCCCATCAGTAAACATTCAGGTAAAAAGCTTATTCTGCATACCTCCTTCAAACAAATATAACTACGCCCATAGACTTCAAAAGTTATTTGACAATTATCTCCATGAGAGAATGACAATATTAATTGCGGATTGAGACCGTTGACGTCAGAACCAAAGAATTTTTCATCGAATTGAAAAACAAGAAGATGAATATAAAGGGAAAAAAAAAATCAAATAAACTCGTTCCCTTGCCCTCCCATGTTCACTGTCACGGTATATGAGTGTTATTAACATAATGTTAATAACTAGTAGCCAACACGCATCGCATGTCCACTTCACACCAAACGTGTTTGCATATATATGTTTAGATATGAACTTCACCTGTGGTGAGAAACTATGTAAGATCTTTGAGACATCATAATCTTTCGGGGAATCACACACGATGGTCCAATCATATCTGAGACGTATATAAGGTGAAGGCGCACACGTTCATAATATTACTTTTGACATTCAGGTCACGATATCCTTGGAAATTCCAGTACATATATATATATTGAATCGACGATACTATATGATGGTACCAATGGGTATCACGCGCCTTCAATGATTCGTAACTGATCAAACCTTGACCACCTTCTAACTTCATATATATTTGACGATTTCATATGAGGATCGTTAAGAAAAGTTGTGATATCTACAGCTAAACTTACTGACCCTGAGAGTTGACGGTTGTGATCATTAACGTCATCACCAAGACTCCAGTTGGAAGAATAAGATTTCTCAAGTTCAGGAACATGTTCTATAAATAAATCAATTGAAACAAATCTGATTGAATCAGTGACATAATAATATGTGTTGGCTGCATTAATGCTTATCATCACGCTTCGTAATTAGTTTCTGTGTTATTTTATTGCCGAACTGAAATATATTTTGTCATCTAATTACGTATATTACGCACTCGAGATGTGTGTGATTAAAAAAAAACGATGGTTATAAAAGAGCAAAAAACATATTTATATTATAGTTCCAGGAAATGTTGAAGGACTTTTGAGTATCAGGTGTAAAATGTTTTGCATCTTCAGGGTTAAAGATGAATTATGACAAATACAGGAGTCAAATGATTACACAAAATTCTATTTGCACGTGTTGTAATCACACAATTGTTACCTACAAATTATGGTGAGTATTGAAATTTTTCTATTGTCTGTTTGATTTATTCATAGAATATTTACGCGTGGTTGCGCCAATGTTAATTTGAATAGAAATAAAGTTATTAGATTTTAAAGTTCCGCAGGTTGAACATCAATAAGGGAATTCCTGGTTTGTCTTCTACACTCGTTTTTTTTTAAATATACACATTGGAATCTATGGAAGCGAGAGATGAAAGAGATAGAAAACAATTAGAGAAAGGGAAGAGTCGATCGAGATGATGAAAGCACAGAGTTGAAGGTCGAAATATGTTTTTTTATTTCCATTCTACCAGAAACTAATTTTTTGCACCGTCAAGCATCCAGTTTGATCATGATTTTTTATCCTCCCTGCCACACATAATTTCCAAAATAATAATTTGACCCATGAGCTTGTACACAATCAAAGATAATTAAATAGATTCGCCCAAACTAATTGTTGACTTCACGTTCCAATTGAATTATTTGGAGTAATTTACGTAATTGCAATGACATAAAAAAAATAGCAATTAATTATTGTGTCATTGAATTAATTTGTTGATTACGTGTGATTAAAAGATGAATTAATAAATAACAGTCACAAATATTGATTGATTATGTCATGCGTGGGTACAAATATTTATAAAACAGATCTTTGATTAATGATCAATAGCAGAATTTGCATATAATTACTTATCGATAATGTAAAACAGTGTTATTTGTAACGAGTTTTCTAGTAATTGCTATACATACACACAACATATTCAAACGATATTGCGCATATACAATGATACTTGTCACTATTCAATATTACAATGAAATAAAAGAGGTAGAAACATACTGAATCTACGTAATACCTTAATTGAGGAATAACGATGCAACGATATATGGCGGGAATCAATGATGGAACTATTTAAACTCACTTCGCGACAACACAGCCTCGAGATCGCCACGACTATTACTCTACTGTCGATGTATCATGCAGACATTCTCTTATTTATACCTGCCGTGAGTTTCCGCACCATACCCAGTCGCCAGACCAATCTCTACCATTTCATACATAAGTGCGTACTCTGATTGTTCGTGAATCCAATTTAGAATTTTGCTTTTTTTCGTCTAAAATAATGTGTTGGAACGTCAAAAACAATCTGGCTGTTATCAGACGTCTTGGCATTGAGGAAACCTATTAAATATAAATTGTAAATTGCTCTTAATTCATTTAGGTATTGAATAAATTTAAGTGCAATCGCAATTGAGAGCGATGATTCATTCCTTGCTTCGAAAAACCCTTCATTACAGCTACCGATTGCATCGTTTCCATGTCCGTGTTCAATTCAACTCTTTTTTTCATTCGTGCTTCAATTACGAGTGTTATTTCAATGGAAGTCGGTGAATTGACCATTTTGTTATGAGAAATCTGGTAATTCCATCAGTATGAATTAAGCAACACGCGAGAATATGGAAAAAACATATCATGCATTGCCATGGTGAATGATCACGCTCAATTACGAAACCGATAACAGATCAATTTAAGAGTATTTAAAACACAAGCAAATTCCAGTTCGCACTCTGGATATAATACTGCGAAAAAATAGCGCCAGGAAAATTGGTGGTAGATAAACAATCTACCGGGAAAACTGCCATCCCGAAAAATTGCCACCCGGAAAAGTTTTCCTTGATTTCATTTGCATATTGTCATAGACACAAATCATCGACATACTGCTCAACTACTAATCACTCCGATGTACATTCGAGAATGTCATAATACGGTACGATCCACAACCATATTAAAACATATCCATATCCATCTCAGATTTTTCCGGCGCTTCATGTTTTCCCGATGCTTTTTTCCGGGTATTATTTTTCCTGTACTATTCTCTTCCGTTCACCAGTTGTTATCGGTATGGTATAGAATTCCAAGCAAAGATGCTCCGCATTAACAAAAATTGATCATACACAATTATTACAATTCTCATGATGATGGTGTATTTTGTATAACGTTTACTTGATTATTTCATTTTAACAATAAACCAATACAAGTTCAACGTCACCTTATATTTTCAAGTATGTAATATTTACAATAGAAAGGCTTACAAATTATAAATAGTTATAAAATTGAGTTCATGTATCGTTTAAATTCAGTTTTCATCTTTGTATTTTTTTTCCCGTTTGCCCAAATATTCTTTCGAATATGAAGTATGTCATTCTAATATAGCCTAATCACACTATATTAGTTTTGACACTCATATTGTGCATTAAATTTTGAAAAAATGCTAAGATTCGGGATTAGATTTTTGAGTGTTCATTAAACTGTTTGTGTTATTCGTTAGTTAACCTACTTATATTACACGGAATCCTGTTTCTTAATGCACTCCAAGACAGAAAAAAAGTCGGGAAATTAATAGGAAAAAAATTTCATTGATAGATCTCAAATAATAGGTAAATATAACATCAAAACAAATAACAATTGTTGATATACTTCAACTAGACCATGATTAATTATGACAAACACTGAACCGCGCATTTTTTTTCGCATACAACCACTAATATTGCTCAAACTTGTATGTGTTGGCAGTGAAGGAGGTCATCGATATTAACGACCCACTATTTCTGATTCACTCGTGTTTTTACAGTAAAACCAATTCACTTATAATTCGACGACTTATCTTTTATTGCCTTATGATCATTCTGAGACAACATTCCTGACTTTGTAGGTTTCCATTCGCTTTTTTAATCTAATTTCCCTCAAAATGAATGGCACTTTTCACGAGCGTGGAAAAATTTGGTTTTCATTTCGTCAATGTAACAAAATCCTCTTGCTGAATTATGAAATTTTCATTGAAATTCTATGTAATCAGTGCATTAATGTTAACAATTCTTTCTTTTCGGTTTCATGTTTGATTATTTTTTTCGATTCTCCTTTTCTTTCAATAATATTACAGATATTATATTGATAACTTGGGGGATTAAATGACTCAGATAACAGACAACAGAGAAATTTTTTCTTGTCTGTTATTTGAGAATAAGCTATTATTGAATCTTCATCACGACAGATAACGATGAGAATTCGACAAAATATTCTTCTACACTAAATATTCACTCGTTATAAATAATACGAATTAGTTACTATTTTTATTTTACCGTTATGCTTTATTTTCATGTTTTTCTTTCAATCCTCCTGAAGATGATTGATCTTCAAACCATTAGCACCACTTCTATAGCACATTTTTTGTTTGCTATAGGCAGTCGCTATAGCACCATTAGTGAAATCGAGGAAACGATGTGTGTGTGAGATAATTCATCGTTAATCAGGCAGATTTATATATAAATGTTATTGACAAGTAATATGGTAATAAGATAGGGTTATGTCCACACGCAGTGTGCCGTCTTTTTCCTTCTGCTTTTTTTTTGGAGATATTATCAATTTAAGCTTCATTCAAATTTTTGTATCATTGAACTCTTGTCAAGTAACTTCTAGTTTCCATACGTGGATCTGGTTACGATTTTCACCGTTAAATTCACAATTATTCGATACGTTTTGTGGTCAGCATTTTTTCAGTTCAAAATCATTATAGTCGCTCATTTTTCTTATCAAATCTAATTCAATTCTTGCTTAATTTTCGACAATCTCCCGCGCCCCTCTCCAGACTTTGGTTACATTATATACGAGGTAAAAGTGCATGATATTTTTTTATTCCGCAGCACTACCCTATATACATATCGTTACTATATGTACACATTGATACTGAGCTATTGCATTAGCTCAAGAAAAGTTTCATTCAATTTATATTTAGTTTTCCTAAATACTTTTTCGTTCTCTTTCCATTTTCAATTGAGTAATTCAATTCAATTTCCTCAAAATGTAAAAATTGTATTATCTTTATACTATACGTACAAATTCCAATACGTGGTATATTTTTCATTCTGTTTTCTGAATTATAAGGCCGTTGATAAAATGCACATATATAAGCAAAAATATGCTTCCATGTTTTGAAATTATGCGAACGACAATTGTTTCGAACCGACCTTAAGCTATGCACTGGCAGTCAATTCCTTATGCAGAAATGTTTCGATATCGACACGGCATATTGGACAGCGTTTATTAGTGCACAACCATTGATCGACACAATCAATATGAAATAAATGCATGCAGGGCAATCGACGTACACTCTCACAATCCTCAAATTCTGATAAGCAAATCGTGCATTTCTCCATTGCATCTTCGCCATTCTCGACCTTTTTCACCTTGAAATATAAACGAAATAATGAAACAAATGAAAATCCATATTAACTTTCGAATGGATGCTATATGAATTAGATCAAGTGAATAATTTTGTATACTTACGCATTTATATTTATGAGGGAATGTGTGGCTCTCAATAGACTCTTGTGTTGCACCACAGCTGATGTGTGACATTCTACGCAAATCGACGATGCGCATATAGCTTTCGATCCTCGCACGACCCGGGTAATACACATAATCTGGTAATCCCACAGGATATGGCATTATATCAGGCGCCATATTATTTTGCTGTCGGGCAGAAAAATGAAAAGTCACGTTTATTTCGTGTTGCTTTTACATTTAGCGTCGAACCAAGTATATCTCTCAAGCTCCATTAATTTTACCATATTTGGCGAGATGCTGATATGAAGATGAGGCATACGGGCAAGGTGGGGTCTACTCATTTGTGGTGTCCAATGATACATATGATGATGCACATGTTGATGTACAGGCACTGGATGCATACCATCTGGTGCTGCAGTTTCGACTTCTGCATTGCGCATTGTATTTATCTATAAACGAAATGAACAAATTGCAAATGAGAAATTGCTTGAGGAATTTGGTATGTTTATTTGATTGTAAATATTCTCGTTTTCTGACCACAAGAGGCGGCGGACAAGGCACAGAATTTGCGACTATAGACGCGGGTCCACTCGCTTCTGGATGACTATAAACAGTTGGTTGCTGCGGTAGCGGTAAACTTGGATGTGGTAGTGGATAGGGATCGGCATGATTTGCAATATGATTAGCCGTACAGCACATTCGCGGAAGGTTTCTTGGACTCGTACGTTCTTCACTTACAAACCGACCAGATTGGTACATGTGGGCATCCGGTGGTGTACAACTATACGTGGAAAGAATCAGATCGAACATTAGTGATAAGTAAGTATTGTCAGTAGAAAGTTTCGTGCAACTATTGAATGAAAATCGTACTTGTGCACAGCGTTAAATCGCGGTAAAAATCTTCGTCGATGAGATTCTTGCATCCGCTGTTGATTTAACCACATTCGCTGATGTACCGGATGAATTCTCGGTCCTGTCATGCCAGCTGCAGCAGGAACATCTGTAAAAATATTTATAATTATGGTGTGAAACACGAAGAGACAATTATTTATCAGTGAATATTGAAACGATTATTACCGTGATACGTTGGTCTCGGATGATCTTGATAAAAATGGAGGCGGAGAGGAACTATGTGTCGCATACGTGCATAATCTGGCGGTCGATGCACGCAGTAAGAATCACTTCTGAAATTATGTAAATTTATCAAACATCAGATTTTAAATGTTTCTTCTTCTTCAGTGAAAAAAGAAACATCATGGGACTATCAGAAATTGAATGCTCGAATCATACCGGTGATGTTGATCTTCAACAATGGGCGTGGAGACAGGCTCAACCGGAGCAGTATGAGCATGACTTTCTTCATCTGATTCAGCTGTTAAATCAACTACAGTAACTGTCCGATCAGACTGATCACCTTCCTGATCGGTATTCTATGGAAATATATGAATTTTGATTGCATAAAGTCGTTGACAAAAACAGAATTGATCTTCAGATGATGAGATTAATAGATACTAAAAATAAATTTACAATTTTATCGGTGAAGTTCACCGTTCCGACAACCTCAACAGATCCTTCTTCATCATCACTGTCGCTGCTTGATGACCAATCTAGTTGTAAATCTGGTGCTGATGGTGTATCATCTTGATCTGTTAAATTTTAAATACAAACGGTGAAGAACAGTTGATATATGTGAATACCTTACGAAATGTTCAATCATTCATTTACTTGAAGTTTGTCGAGCAACTACGCCCTGTGGGATTTGAACTGATCCAGTAGCGGATTGGCATGGTGCTCTCTGATTAGTCACCACCTCTCTAGTAACATCATTTGAGCTCTCATCTATCGTATCCACAATGTGGTTAGCCGCCCTGGTTATGCTAGGAATATTCAAGACACATGCGTTTTTAAAAGTCTAATGGCAGTTATATCGTAATTTTTTACGTTGGCGCTGAAAATATAATGAAAAAAACATAATAAATAATGCTATGCGAGTATTGAATTTCGGGGAAGATTAAATGCGATTCCCTCAACTCAAAAATACCCGTTTATATTCGCTTGTTCTCGATCTTATTCTTAAACCGACAGAGGAGCCAGAAGTCTTTTTCCGTTTATAATCCAATCATAATATCTTGGAGACATTATTCAGTCATTACCTGTAATCAACGGGTGCGTCAATAAGCCGTGATGGTCCAGCGATGCTCAAATTATCGACATGTTGACTATTCGATAGTTTATCAGTTTCATTTTTCTTCACTTTATGCTTTGATGGTAATTCTCGTTCATGCACATTCCTTTTTCGACGATAGTGCCCGCATAACCTCACATCACAAAGATTATTTATTGGTCTATTAGCCAGTGAGTCACGACGTGCTCGTGCTCGACACATACTGCAACTGTGATGATTTACATTACGGAAATGACGCCAGAAACGTGTTTCCCCAATTTGTAATGGTCTGGGAGGCATACAAGGTTCAAAATCAAAATCAGGGTGAGTCGATGAGGGTTGGGGATTATCGGCAAGCAACTCAAGTCGAGTTTGTGTATCCGCTTCTTCAATATCACTTTCAGCAAACAAATGTTCATACTCCATCTCAGGACCTGAAATTTTCATTTGAAATGCAACTTCACAAGTTATATAACATTTGTAACGCGTCGCTCGTGAATACTTTAATGCATAGATTTGTACCTGCAGGACACCGTTGAGGTGAAGGATCAACAGTTGAAGAAAATGCCGTATCAAATATATCAGCTAAAGATGTTGAATTGGCATCTACAGATCCTGTAGCAGTGTCAGCATTGAAAAGCCCACTTCTCTCTTCCGTTTTGTCTTTACGCCAAAAATCATCGGGACTTTTGCCATCTGCCATTCTGCAGGTTTACAAAAAAAAGAAAAAAAAATGAAGTCGTGATTCATAAACGAATACACAGCATGATTGATGGTATTTCCATATTTTCTCGAAGCATATCGTCGTATAAATTCATTTCAATTTGTTTTCTTCTACTCATTGCAGAAATTTAATGTGAAATTGTATACGACACACGAATAGTCTATTGAGACTCGTGGCGTTTGTGTGCTCCATTTAAGCAATTGTTGTTGTGGCGAGTGAGAGTGAGAGTGAGATATATAAAATTCAATAAAACCATTCCAATGAATTCAATGAAATGAATAGGACTACGAACTTATCCGATACTTATTGAATTAATTGATTACTGTATTAAATTAACCGATCAATGTGGACGTAATGCTATACCCCCACATACATGAATATTAATTCACCATACGAATTCCATTACAATAACAATATTTTATTAATATCCACAATAAATATGATGCACGTAATGGAGTATAAGAAATTTCATTCATCAAGGTCATGTTTAAACAAAGTTTTTTTACAAACGCAATTTAATAGTCGACCTCTGGACCGAAAATCGATGAGTGAATATAAATATACGTATTTATATACGTTTCACATTGAGTTACCTAAAGAAAGGAAATAAACAAACAAGGCCATACCTTTCACGTTCTCTCTGCCAAAATATTCAATCCGAAATCTACGTTGATGCTACTCCAATCTACCACGTCATATTATCGTATGAAAATGTTTTTTTTTTCACCACGGTTGTAAGTAGAATTTAGCGTCAACGTTATCGTGGTAGTGATAACGACAAGCGGCCCATGACTCACACACTATAATACATACGGTAGTGCAATTCTACGAAGAACGAAAAATTTTGCCAACGTAGCTCCATATTAAAGATAATAATAAAATTCAACAAAATGTGTAGATTGTCATTGTGAACCCATAGATGAAAAACTTTTAAGGAGAAACGATACTTCCCGACACACACACAAATTAATTTTGTATAGATGGCATAATGACAAGAGAGAATACTCTACAGTTTCATTATCCAACCTGTATCATATACAAAATGGCGGCAATGCGACAATGAATCCCTCTGTCGTTGCGTTGACAAAGTAGAATATGAATATTTCTCAAAATGGCCGTCATCCGTTGAAGATTTGTCTTCTCATTTATTTCCATATCCTTATACGAGTTCTTACAAAATTAGCAAATAACTCAATATATTACATGAGTATCAAATATTAAAATGACAAAATTGATTAATATCGAATAAAAGAATGAAATTAATGCGACATTGAAATTCTGATGGCGCTACAGTCGCCATTACTTTTTTTCTCCATGCACCTACCGATCTTTGTATATTTTCATGATTGCGCCCATTTATATTTTACACGCACGGAGCCTCATGATTTTCGAGACAAAAAAATACGGTGTGGTCTATGTTAGTGGTGTGTGCGGCACATCATGATAAATTTGTAGAAGAGTAAAGGAAAAAAAATTTTTAAGACGCACCTTGTTGACTTCAATCAAAGAGTATTCGAGTCATTATCGTTATACGTGCGGTCACAAATGTATTCTGCTTTAATACCAATAAAGTTCAAAGGTCAACATAAAAATTTCTGGATGGTAAACCGGTGCCACATTCAACAAACGAACTATGATCACCGGAGCCTCATGGTTTCTTGCCTGAATTTCTTTTAATGTCGTTTTATCAGGCATGGGCATCAACATGGAATTGCCAAATAAAGTAGGTCTTTGGTATTCAAAATAACAACATTATGGAATCAAAAAAAAAGGGGGAGGGGGGCATAGGACCAGATCATTATGATAAATGATATGTGTGAAAATGATTGGCAATGTTCCCTTTTACAAAAATGTACTTTTCTGATACTCTGCATATATTTCTGCGCGCACCCGCATTTTTGATATACGTAGTTCCCTTTTTTCTGTTCCATTTTGCTTTGGAATGCAGGGCAATATATAATAATAGATATAAATAATGTATTGGCATTTATGGGACCACTTGCGTACATAAAATATGATCGATGATTGTTGAAGTATTATCCTCCATCTCTGTGAAGATTTCATGTCTTTAGAGAGTCTTTGAGGTTATATTCATATTTGCTAGCTTTATGTACGTAACAAAAAATTCATATCATCACCGGTCGTTCTCAGTAGATAGATGTGACAAACCTCGTGCTTTCATGTATGTAATTTAATATTCCAACTATCGGTTCATCATTTTTGTTTTTCTCATCTTTCGATCAAAAAAATTTATGATTATCCATTTATTCAGAATATAGTGGGGAGATCATGAAGAAAATGATATATTATTATATTATTCCACAGCGGTAAAATAAAAAATAGACTAAGCTCAAAGCCAAATGGTTATTTCCAAAATAACTACTTTTCGTCTTTCATCATACTGTATTCAAGATAATAATTTTTTGTTGTATATTTTTTTCCTGTTTCAGGTCGATTATGATTTTCTAGATCTCACAGGTCTTGCTGAGAATATCACGGTTGAAATTAAAGCTATCCTCCGATCCGAGATAGCATCAGATGTATTGAAATTACCGTGGGACAATGGCGATAAAGATTACAATTCAAATTCAGTGGTTCCGGAAATTTTGGAGCACCCTGAACATTGGCAGCGCTATGGTAATTGAATACAGAACATTCATACAAATCAGTTACTTTAATTCATTTTAATCCATCAAATAACAAAATTGCTCGTGAAAAAATGTCGAGCATTCCTTGTATGATTAAAATTCTCCATTTTGCGATTATTGCTATGGAGCATCACATGTAATGAATAAAAAACTATTTAGGTATGGAGGAAACCATGATGCCATTCGAAATTGTGGGAACAACTGCCTCAATGATGCCAACGTCAATGACAGGTCCAATACCGTACAATGGGGCGATTGTCCATCTACCTTATGCTGAATGGACGGCCATGGGTGCGAATACGTATCCGAATAGTGGTGCTGGTGATCCGAATTTCCAATATATGTCGAGTGTTCAGTACGCAACACCGATATTTTCACCAAATGAGGTCATAAATGCTTCACCTAGTCGTGATAATGATAGACGCGGTGGTCGTGGTCGCAATCGTAAGAATGAGACCTATAATCGTGTAATGAATCCGAACGATTTGCAAGCAAGTTATTTGATGCCGTCAGGACAATTTAATCAATTACCACAAATGTGTCATCCAACTGTAACATATATGCCGTACGCTGTGGCACCTCAACAACATCCAGCCTCAGGTCGGCCTATTTTTATGCCGCCTCAATATAATCCATCACCGATTCATGCACATCACAATAATCATCCACAATACACACATCCTGGTTATTCCACCCATACAACTGGCAACCAAAAGCACCATACTCGACAATCAACTGGGCAAAATTATTACAATCAAGATAATAATACATCAAAAAATATTTCAAATGTTCATCCAAAAAGTCATGACAAAAAGGTATATGATAATAATACCACTGCCACGCAGTTATTCCGTCAACTGCCTAACAATAGCAATGACTATGAAATGTCGAAAAAAACTAAACCAATTGTCAGTAACAACAATGTTAATTCATCATCGATAAATAATGGACACGCAACGGTCGTTGTTACGAAAAAACAAGTGGAGATAAAAAAAGAGGTGGAACCAGTCGTTGAGGATCCACTGATTGTCGAGACTAAATCTACCAACGATGATTGTGAGATGGATAATGGAGAATCAGCAATTTATGATACATCTGCGCCTACAACTCTTGTCACTCGTGATATTATTAAACCCGTTGAAGAAGTGGTTAGTATATCGAGCGAGCAACCTGTGCTTCCTGCAAAACCTGCTCCGATTGAATCGCCCCCGACAACCATCCCCAAAATAAATGGCGACGACATTAAAGATGATGATATTGTTATTAAGAAAGTGGCTGAGGAATCAGTAACTGTTCCAGAAAAAAAACCTACAGCACCTGTTGTTAATTGTGTCTCGCCAGTTCCGTTACCAGCACAAGCCCCACCCAGCTATGCAGGGAAAACATTTGCCAGCATACTGAAGAAACCGACCGGGGAAAATCGCGCCCCACAAGTAACTCATCAAGTGACTAAATCACAAACAGTGCGGTCAAGTTTGAGTGACTCATCAGTTGATGCTGATAATGCGACGAGAAATCATCAGCAAGATGTGGGACCGAAACGTCGAAGTGTACCATTAACTCACGACGGTGAACCCTCATCTAAAACTGTTAATCATAGTGCATTCAGTGATCGCAAAAAATCATCAAAAAACTCAGTACATACTCACTCGTATGATCCCTCTGTGCATAGGATTGGGGGTGAGATATCTAAATTTGCGATTCTATTCAATATACTTATTGGCATATCAGTAAATGAAATTAATTCAATTTTGTTTTGTGACATTGCGACTTTTTCATTTTAGAGTTCCTACTCAACTATCAAATGGATAAGCATACTGTCAGTTTACTGCCACGAGGATTAACAAATCGCAGCAATTATTGCTATATCAATAGTATATTGCAAGCTTTACTTGCTTGTCCACCATTTTATAATCTTCTCAAAGCTCTACCATACTCCAGACATCCGTCAAAAAATTCAACTACTCCATTAATCGATAATATGTAAGTGTGATTCAAATCATGAGATTATGTACTGTAAGACCACTTTTCATTTCGTTCCAAATTTAAATTACCTCTTTGTTTCATTGTTTCGATAGGGTGAGGTTTGTCAATGAATTCGATCCGCTACTCGAGGGTCAGCGACTGCCACGCAAAGACTTGAGAGCTCAAAAGAAGAGTGAAGATGCTGCGATAGATATTCAAGCCGGTATTGCCTTCGAGCCCTCTTATGTATATACTATGTTGAAAAATGCATCGTGCGCTGGTGTATTTTCCGTTGAGGGACGACAAGAAGATGCTGAAGAATTTTTGTCGTGTTTACTCAATGGCATCAGTGACGAAATGCTGGAAGTGAGTATATGTTATACAAAAATTTCAATTAAGTCATTTCATTCTTCGTCTTCGAGAAAATTTTCGCGATGAATATTATTAACTGCACGGTGTTGGGGATTTCCCACCCGTTTTTGCAGTTGATGAAACAAGTTGGCGATGATAATAGTCCACCCACAACTGCTGAGCCAAATGTAAATTATAGTAGCGGCGATGAAGAGTGGAAAGTGAGTGGAAGAGACATGGAAATTACACTATAACCTAGTTCAAATTTCCGGTTTATTAACAATCACGATGTATTTTTCTCTCAATTTTATTCTCAGGTAATGGGGCCGCGGAACAAAGGATCAATTACTCGTTGTACTGAATTTGGTAAAACACCATTATCAGATATTTTTCGTGGACAGTTAAGGTCAAGAATTATACGCCAAGGAGAAGAGAGTACGGACAATGTACAGCCATTCTTCACATTGCAACTCGATATTGAAGTAAGGGAAAACACATTTCTAATACTCTTTCATAATCCTTTTTTGTTTTATCTATTGAATAATACTTAACTATGTAGTATCTTTTATTTATTAATTCATATCTTCTTCTAGAAAATTGATTCTGTAACAGATGCCCTTGAAACATTAGTCGCTAAAGATCAAGTTGAAGGGATGACATGCAGCAAAACGAAGAAACAAATAAATGCGTGGAAACAAGTTACACTCGAAGAATTACCCATAATTTTGATACTACATCTAAAATGGTTTGACTATAAACTCGATGGCTGCTCCAAAATTTTCAAAAATGTTACCTATGGAATTGATTTGAAATTTGATAGCAGTGAGTAATCTATCTCCACGATAACTCAATTCGGATGCACCGAATTCTTCAACTTATATCTTTGTTGACAATTTTCTTCTTTCATTTTTCAGAATTTTTGTCTGTTAATATTGGTAAAAAATTAACGCCGAAACAAAGACAGTACAAGCTATTTGCAGTTACATACCATGATGGGAAGGAGGCAACTAAAGGTCATTACGTAACAGATGCTTTCCACGTAGGATATGGTGCCTGGGTACGTTATGACGATAGTTCAGTAAAGGGCATCTCTGAGAACGATGTATTGAATCCAACAATTCCACGCGTACCATATTTACTCTATTATCGTCGATGTGACACGATTGGAAATAATCAACCGAATAACAGTAGAACTCGTTGAATAGAACGACGTAGTAAACGAGCGTAAGAGAGATGAAGTGGGTGGGCAAAAAAAGAGTAGGAAAAAAAGAGAGAAGAATGAAAAAACGGTTGTAGGTAAGCTCATATGTTTGTTTTTATAAATGGAGATTAAGGGGAAATGAAAGTCATTTTTCGCACGATTTTCTTTTTCTTTTCTAATATAACTAGTGACTTATAAATGTATGAATTATATGTGTAAGACAAATGAAATAGTTTATTTCAACAATAGTTTGAAATTATGACAGGCAAATATGATCAATAGAAGTTGAAGAGTGGTATATAAATCTGATCTTGCTGTTTTTTTCTTTTTTTTTTTTCATTATTATTTAATATCATTAACTACGTGATGGATAGTTCCTTTTTTCTAGCCAACGATTTTTTATTGCTCAAATTTTCTGGATCATAACTCATGAAAAATTGTATCATCGAAAAGGGGAACAGATGAGATATATGTTATTCATATCTTCATTTATTCTCCTATTTTAATAAACAAGCCCTCATTTTTTCAATACAATTATGTTTTTGAAAATCTCAAATCTTTGTTTTGACTTTACATTGTAAGAAAAAAAAAATATTCTATCAGCTATCATAAAGTCCGTAAAATATCACTTTCATATCCCCCTAAAGAGAATAAGAAGAAAAATTTATTAATAACGCGATATTAATTTTTACATTTTCAACATCTCAAAAGTTCATGTTTATCTCTGAATATGAATTGTATTCATTATCGAATACTACCAGAGACTAAAAAAAGGGATAAATGGTGAAAAAAACGAAAACAAAAAAACAAAATACATTTCTAGCTCTGGGTCATCATATTTTTGTTGATTAGGCGTGTAATATCAATTGTTACAAGTGCTATGTGCCTCATTTCTAGTATATTGAAATAAAGATAGCATTACTATTTCTCATGATGTTTATCCTCGTAACAGTTGTCTCGACTCATTTATTTATATAATATTATGTTTGTCACGCCAGGAAAATATATAAATATATATAGTTATGTCCATAATCTAGATTAAAAACGTTGGTGAAAAAAATGGCGTGTCCAATTTTGAAAGTTAAGTAATATAGATATACATACACTATTACAATTTGCATTTGTATTCGATTTTATAAAACATACTATATGTCATTTACATTATTGTGTCATCACCGTAAAAAGAATAGTTTCTAATTTTAGAAAAAACGAAATTTGATAGTTATTTTTATTTTTATCATCTCCAAATTCAAAAATTCGCGCCATAAATTTTTATACTAATATATATGTATACAAAATTGAACAGTAGTGTCACCAAGTGATGATTTCCAAAAGTTTCGCGGATGTTTCCAGGAGGCACAACGGCATTGGACAATTTTTTTCATAATGCTGATTATGGAAGCACAATTGAGTACGATGATTCAGTGATTGTAACGAAAGAATACACGTCAGTGATATACAGTTGACTTGTTGAAATTGTTTAACGATATATATAAAAGAACTTGAGTTCAAGGTGCCGTTAAATCGCCGATTGAGTAACTCAGAGAAGATAATATTAATTATTAAAAATGTCAGATTTAAGAAATTGGGTGAATTCATTGCCAATATTCACGAGATATTGGTTATTATGCACAATTGGTTTATCTCTCATTGGTCGATTTGGATTAATTTCTCCACACGTGTTAATCCTAATATACGACAACTTTATTCATAAATTTGAAATTTGGCGTGCAGTCACAAGTTTATTTTATTATCCGTTAAATCCAGGAACAGGATTTCATTTTTTGATTAATTGCTATTTTCTTTACCGTTATTCATTAAAACTTGAACGGGAAGAATTCGATGGACGACCAGCTGATTATTTATTCATGCTAATTTTTAATTGGCTATGCTCAGTAGTCATTAGTCTTATTGTAAATGTGCCATTGCTGATGGATCCAATGGTAATCAGTGTATTATATGTCTGGTGTCAATTGAATCAAGATGTTACTGTCAGCTTTTTGTTTGGTAAATAATTGTTAATTCCATGTTGAAATTACTTATTCTTGGTTTGTCAATCGGATATTATATCTATTTTTTGTTAATTCATTTTCTAGGTACGCAATTCAAGGCAATGTATCTACCATGGGTACTGTGTGGATTCAATTTGATAATATCTGGCGGTGGAATGTTGGAGCTTATTGGAATATTAGTTGGCAATCTTTATTTCTTCCTGAAATTCAAATATCCACAAGAATTTGATGGACCAGAATTGTTGAATACACCAAAAATTATTGAAAGTTATTTCCCGGCACAAAGACAGAATATAAGAGGATTTTCAGCTAGTACTATACCGAGGCCTGGTGCTCCTTCAGCTCCGTCTGCTCGGACTATGTTCGGTGGTTATAATTGGGGTCAAGGCAATGTTTTAGGACAGTAAATTTCGGATTATTCTTTATTTTCGTCATTAATGCACTGATATAACGTTGAAATGTTCAAGGATTTTCATTGAATAACAACGAATATGAATATTTCTATTGTAAATATTAAATAATTGATACGAATGTCATCGACATATTGTGGTATTTGATGCAGTTGCTCTGCATATTGCGTTGACTGCAAATAGAATTCATTCTTCCTGAGTTCAAAAGTAAGATTTTTGTTTACTTACCATCTTAAATTGTTTGCTAACGAATGATTCTCGATTGTTTATATATGGGTGTGCTGGTTGAATATTTAATTTTAATTAGCATTATCTGTGCGAAATAAATAATGATTGATTAAATTTATTAGGAATGGTGAAATAATCATTGATTGAACTTTGAACTAGTAATTATTCGCATCTATTATTACAATTTACAGATTAAATATGTACGTGTGTGGTCGCATGGAATACACGAGATGTTTTTTATATTCTCAACATTCACGAAGAAACTAATTGCGTGTTGCCATTTGCAAATTTTACTTTTGTGGCTGATCTTTAGGTGCATCCTGTTTCGTCGTCTCCGAAACCTCTGGTGCTTCACGAAAATTTGCAAATTGTTCCCAAGGTGCTGACAACTCAAATTTACGGAATTCTTGTGCCAACTCGAGTGGCTCAGCCACTACACGTTTAACTTCATCATCATATCGCACCTGAGAATCGAAAATTTTAATATTCAACTCCATCTAGTCATCGTGACATAAATTTGTATGAAAATATCTAAAAAATAATTAAGTGAAGTGCAATAACCTCAACAAAACCAGTCAGTGGGAAATCTTTTCTCATTGGATGACCCTCAAAACCATAATCGGTTAAAATTCGACGCAGATCAGGATGATCTAAGAAATAGATGCCAAACATATCCCATACTTCTCTTTCCATCCAATTGGCCGATTTGAATATGGAAACAGCTGAGTCAACCGGTGTTAATTCATCAGTGTAAGATTTAACTTTGATTCGATTATTAAAACGTATTGACAGCAACATGTATACTAACTGAAATTACATAATACATATTATAGACAACAATATCCAAAACCATAGAATAGAATTTGATGAACTTTGATCCAGATACTAACTTCGAATCTATATGTTCTACTGGGAACATCAACAGCAGTGACATCGGCTAATATAGTATATTGTGCATTGTGGTGATTTCTCAAAAACAATAAAGTTGGGTAAATTCCCTCTGGTGCAACGAGAATTTCTAATTCATCGCCAGCTGAAATTTGTACTTTTTGTACATATTTTGGCAGACATTCAGCTAAATAAGAACCAAAATTTTTCAACTGATCGAGATTGTTGATTTGAGGCTTTCGTACAGTCGCTAAAAAAATTTACAATAACACTCATTAATTGTTCACTACGAATTAATCGTTCATAGTTATCATCCATTCTTTCAATTCTTCACCTACGTCGTGTATCTTCCTCCGTAGGTGTAGCTGTTTGGCCACTTCGTAATATTGGTGCAGTTGAAATATAACCTAAAAATTTTCAACAACAGCGATCATTACATAATATTAGTTGTAATGCCATTCACAACAATGCTATGAAAATGACAGAAATTACGTTTCGGAACTGAAGTAATGGTGTTGCGAGTAACCGCCCGTAAACTATTCAAAATAATTGATGCCATATTTTTGATCAGTCGAAAATTACGGAGAGCGACAACTTCACACAACTGCCGAGTTCACTGCACCGCCATTTTCCCTCCCACTGTTTGCACATGCGCAAACATCTCACATAACAAAATAATAATTATGCAGAGTAAAATATTACCAATTGCGAGTGCATCATTACATTTCTCATTGATAATTTTCAAATATAAATTGCACTCGTGGACGGCATAGAATCCGAAGACGAATATTATATACGATATTTTTTTCCTTACAATTCTGAATGAATTTTTTCGTAACTCAATTGTTTCAACTTGTAAGCTTCCACTGTATTTGAATTTTATGGGTGGCGCTAGTAGTACGGCCGCGAATGCAACAGCATCCGAAGATTTTTGTGCATTCGATCAATTATCAATTATCCGTTTTCTAATTAACAAAGAAATTTGTAATCAGTGAATTCTCAAGTGTTTTGTAGTTAATTCGGGGTGGAGGGATGAAGTTCGAATGAAAAACGAAGTGCATTGAATAGTGTTACAAGAAATATTACTGTTGGGAATCGAGAGACAATGATGACGCCATGGAAGGTAATTCCTGCAAATTCTAATCTATCAAAAATTCACGTATACTTATGTATATATATATATTTTTTTATTTAATTTTTATTTCTATATAAGTATTTACATATTCTCATAATTGAGAGATCTGCAATGCGACTATCCATGGATTTATGGGAGAGCATGTGTGTTTGTGTGCGAATGTTTGTGTATATATATGTTATGTTCATTTTTTTCAGGCTGAGTTGTTGCTTTTTATATCAGTATTTATGTATATCTGTAAACAAAATGACAATGACAATCGTAAAACAAGTTTTTTTGTTTCTTCTAAATAATCAGAGAATAATTATCAGAAAGAAGAGCGATTTGATCATAATTGTATGATGTCATTTTTAAATTCACAACGCACAATGTTTATATATATTCTTGAACATTATGAATACTTTATAATAAACAGAATATATATAAGCGGGCTCACTCGTCTTGATGTGTAAAAAATCTAAATGGCGTCACACGCTACCGATATAATTTACGATTTTTTCCCTCATTTTTTTTATTTTTTGTATATAATTTGTAAATAGAAAGCTGCTGCTCGAAATAGCGTCGAGAATATTTTTCTCGTTTGCCAACTCGTCGAATATGTAAATGAATAGGTGTACAGCATTCATTTGCGCGATTTCTTATTTGTTCTGCCTTTTCATTCATTATCATTATTTTTCTCTCATTTCATCCTCGTCTCAATTCACTGTCTCACTTTTCTCTTCGTCATTGAACATCCGAGATGATCAAGCGACTAGAATATCCAGACGTTAATTACGTTGTCTATATTTTATAATAATAATATCGTGGTCTCACATCGATATACACCATATAATAAATAACTAATTTTTTTTTTGGTTATCTTTTATCATCAATTATTACCTCAAATATCATCTCAACCTATAATTATAGTATAGTGCAATAATTAACTGTACAATGTAAAATATAATTCCATCTAGCTAACAATTCTAAATACGACTGAGCGCATTAACATTACCTTCAATTATTTATTTCTTTTTTTTTCCACCATCATCGTATTCATTTCAATTTATTGATACGAGTGATTCATTATATATTAAATGACGATTAGTATTATAGAATGATAATATTCACTTTTTCAGTTGATTTCGTTTTTTTTTTGTATGATCGATATACTCAACTTCGATCTTTCCATTTAATATTCACTTAGCTATGACATCAATTTTCAATTATTCTTCAGTTTTATTTTGCCTCGTTCTTCATTCGTAAATATTTATTTGGAGAATGATAATCAATTTTAATATAAACATTACACTCATCAAAGATATTGAAAGATATGCAGATATAGAGGTAAGGGCAGTGTAAACGATATGCGAATGTTTTTTCTCTGTGGTGATCCATACATATAAATATATTAGTATATACAGACATGTATGAACATAAATTTGTATATCTGTGTGTATACATAATGATTGCAATGTATTCAAATGTTAAATAACAATATCGTTGATACTGCCCAATAATTTAGCTCTCATTAAAATGTTTCACACATCGATTGGAAAAAATAATAAAAAAATTTCCATTCCGTTCGAATATTCTTCAAGTTTTAATTTCTCATACAATTAATGTGAGCGATGGGCGATCCTGTTTCTTGCTCTCATTTTATGTATTTCAATGGCAATGGTGAGCCATTTCATCTTCAGTAATTGTATATTCGTATATAATTAGATAACAGATTTGAGTATTGGCGCAAACTCAATGCTGAGGGGAGAAGTATGTGAGATATGTGCTAGAAAATATTTCGTACAGAGTTTAATCATTTTTTTTTTTTTTTTTCATAAGTTTTATAAGTCTTGTTTCGCAATAACGTAAAAATTCTTTTAGATTTTTTTTTGTTTGTGTTTTTATTTTTATTATTTTTTTTTGTCTTTCAGTATTGTGCATACGTAGAAGAATTTAACATCGTGAGAGTCTAATAACAAATAGAAAGACAGTATATAGTCCGAAGAAAATTGATGAGCATTACATCAACAGTAGTCTTTTCAAAACATTTCAAATTTTCCTAGCTATTTTTTTGTTGTTTTTCTCACTGAATATCGGAATTAAACATATTGCACATCACCAGAGCTTGAATTATCGTGTGTATAAATATATATGTGTGTATATACATATATAGGTGTGTATGTATATGCATGGCTGTATTTTGTATTAGTTATAAACAAACAAACAAAAATTTCCATTCATACATTTTATATTTTTAATTATCAACAAGTTTCATGAGAAATGAGAAGATATTGAAATTCACTCAATCATACTCATTTTCATTATCATTCATTCATAGAGATTAGTTGTCAAGTCCATAGTTTAATTATATTAACAGACTTATACATATACATATCTATCAATGAAGCAACGTTCACCTCTTGAAATAACATTCTCCAAAATTGTCTGATTATTGCTACAAAATTTATCAATTTTTTTTTTTGCTACTATCATCGTGCACTTCATTTCACTAGATCTGGACAATTAATTTGGTTATCATAATACATCACATCGGTCATTCCCTAAAACACTTTTTTTCTCTATCGGGCTCTGACGTCCCTTTAGTAACATAATTATTCTGTACACACGAACCAATATTGGTCATAATTAAAAGTTAAATTAATTAATTCGTTATAGCACTAAATTATTAGCATAAAATAACATATTTATTTATATAGAAAAAAAATTATTCGAGTGTTTAGATGTGTGCTTTCAGCAGTAAAAAAATCTCAATTCATATTACACGAAAAACAATGTTACATTTATCAATATAATTTATGTTCATATGTATGATTTCAAATGACTCTTGTCATTTTGAATTATGACAATAATTCATGCGTATTTATTATTTTATTTTCTCTAGTATTATTTTTCATGTTCTTTAATTCGTATTGACAATACTGCGCCCACACCCTGTGTATGTATAAGCATTTTGCATGCTACATTTGTTACTTATCAGATAAGTTTCCATTTTATTTTTACTTTGGTGCATTCATAAAATGTTGGATCACAAAAACTGCTTTGCATTTAAAATCAACCACATACATTATCATATGTACCTGATTACTAACCATTTTCGTCTAATTCAATTCTATTTCACCGTACAAACTCGTGCCCGGACCATTTATTTTATAATTTTTTTGTGTTTTCTAATAACTCAATATCATACAATGAACGATTTACACGCATAACATAATTCATATATATATATATATGTATATATATGTATGTATATACATATATATTTATTTATATATTTATATTTTGGTAGAATTCGATTAAATCCATTTTCGAAGTCCTATTATATTATAACGAAGTTCATTGTTGCAGCATAATTTTTTGCAGATAGAAGCGAAAAAGTTTTGTTTCTTCAACGTGATTTTCGTACATATGCGGGCGAATTTTGTTTTTTTTTCTGGCGTAGTGAACAACGGGATTTAAAATAGCTTTCCCTTTTTCGTTAATTAATTTGCCATTTTCCTCATCTTGGACCAACAAATTCGTATACACTACTTCACACTGAATAGTGTTCGAAATGTATTCGCTCATTTTTGTTCCATTCGCCTCATTTTTCCTTTCATTTTGGTATACGTATTCCAAAAAGATCTGGATTCAAATCACACGAACATTTGCGCCTTCGAATTTTCTTTTTCGCACGGTTGCAACACAGTCAGTCTTGGCTCACTTTCTATTTTTTGTCATCTTTGTTTTTTTTTAGTTTTTCATTTTTTTTTCCTTTTTTCGAATGAATATACTCGAATCGCTCCAAGCTAAGGGACGGTGGATGGATAAATTACATTAGTACGAGTTTCTTCATGAGCTCCATTTTTGTTGCTATCAGTTGCTGTTCCCTCTCTAATTCAATATCATTTTTTCATCGTCCGTCCATCAACAATTTTTGCTAATAAATCGTATATTCATCAGACATCGTATTCTCAAATATATAGAAGTAAAAACAAATAGAAGGGATATGCAATTGGAATAATATATTGGTTGTAGTTATTTCCTCTTCCTCTTTCAATGTCGTTTTTTGTTTGTTTGTTCATTTTAAACGTACCATTCTTTGATATCTTTCAACTCACGTTTTTTACCGTTTCTACTTGTATTTGCGGTCGCTTTCAAGGCACCATTATACTGTTGACCAGAACCAGCGGCGCCCAAAAGCGCGGCATTAGGATCTTGACAGAAATTTTTCGTTTCATCTACTTTATAATTAGCTTCGGGACGATTTTTGAATTTTAGAATGAGTAATATTATAAGTACAATCGCAATAAGTGCACCAGCTATAATGGCAATTATTAATGCTGCATTTTTCGCCGCATCCGAGTGTATACTCGGCACTTTCGGCACTTCTTTAGTTTTTGGTGGCGTTGGTATTGGTGGATACGTTTCTGGATGATACAATGGTGGATCCGTCATTCTTGTTGATGTAGTATGTGTTGTTGCACTCGTCGTTCGATGTGTTACAGTTGTCGTACTAAAAATACAGATTTTATTAATGTCATTGAATTTAGAAAAGATTAATATGAATTTTTGAATAAGAAAAATAAAAGAAGAAAATTTCCTCTCTATGTGTGATGCATCATATCAACGTTTATGAATGTTATGAATATACTAAGGGATTATTACGCACCTGGGGTGAATTGTTTCGGTTTCAGTGCTGGACACATTGAACTGTGTTGATGTTGTGATAGTACCTCTGGTAACAGACGTCAATTCTGGCGAAGTATGCGTACTAATATGGCTTGTTGGAGTCTCACGTTGAGTTGTATATGTCACTGAGCTCGAATCTGCAAACAACAGGCATGTCACGAGGGTTGGAATAAGTATTACTTGTATTATTCTGGTGTTGGTACGGGTGAAATAAAATAATATAGGTATACGCGTGCGTATTGATGGCAGGGACGTATCAAATACTTGAAGCACATGCGATACCATACAGTGCCAACCCCCGATTTAATACTCGCAAAACTATTCCTCTCTTACTTTTATTTCTCTTTATCTTGTCATTGCGACATACGAATAACTTTGGAATAATAAAATTTTAAATTACCTTACATAAGAATATTTATAGTATGCGAAGTAGCTTTAACAAATCTACAAATTAATTTGCAATGATCCACTGCGACTGAACTTGCAATACTTCACATATGTTTTCGGTGCTACCGGTACAATAGAATTTATTTGTTCAGGAAGCACATTGAATATATTTGTGAGTATGCTCAGATCTATAGGGATCATGGTAAAAAAAATTTTGGACACTAGCAATAGAGACTTTAGTGAAGAGAATTTAATGAAGTGAGTGAATTATCACACAATGTAATCGCACCGGTTGTTTTTATAAGTTATAACTTTTATCTAGAGATGTTCATTGGTCGAGCATCAATTACACTGTCTACATGAAATGTAGGTCCTACGCGCGTCGTATCGATTTTTTAGTATAAGAAAAGAACGGCACGTTGGTAAAATTGATCAATACCTGTAGCATATTGAAATAACTATTGAGGTGGAATATTATTGTCTTGGTATAATATCACGTGAACAGGTGTGGGATAGAGATAGGTAGATTAGGGGTTGGAGAGATAAGGAATGAGCAATAAAACAATTCTCACCAGTAGCAGATGTTACAATGACTCCTTCGGTCGTTACGAGATCGCCCGAGCCCTCTTCACATTCTTCCTCGTCGTCGCAGGATGGGCGTTCTTGGATATTGTCCTTGGTTTTAGGCTTCGGTGTAGCGGGCGACCGTGTGGGTGCTACATATACGGGTGTTATCAGGTCATCTGTGAATTAATATATTTTTTATTATTTTTCTATTTTTTATTTTCTCTTCGTACAAATGTACGTTTATGTGTATAGATGTAAATGAGCGATTGATATATGTCGAAATAGCAATCATTTAATTCAGTTTTTAGTCAGTGAGTGAAGATTTTGGATCAGGAGCGCAGGAATACGGTGGAGGTATAGACGGTTAGTGAACGTGTTTATAGAACGTGCGGTCGAGGATGGCGGAACTTTATCTTCGGTCGAGGGGATTCTAAATATGCAAATGAATTGACGATATAACCGGGGAAGTATGAAAGCGTGAAAGTAGCATCGCCGGTCAACATACTCTTGGGACACACTTCTGGCATATGTACACATTTATATATAGTGTTTGCATGTGAAGTGTGTATGTGTATATTCAATTGGTCGATATTGATACGCTCATTGCAGACTATACGTTAGAGAATTTTTTTTTTTACTGGGATATTGGATTTTTCTATTCAATTTGTGATGACATAACAGGAACAATCACGAGCTTTGAATCTAATAAATTGAAATGCTAAGTTTTTTATTCTAAATAATTATAACGTAATGGACGCAAAAATAGGTTTTACTGTAATGTTAGGACATTCTTCACCTCGAATTCTTTCTGACTGCTCCAACTACATGAGATGTTGCCATGGTTATGTGAATGATATAATAATGAAGCATTGTACTATAATATTTTTATGTCTCCAAAATGGAATTATCGTTTATCGTAAAAGTTTGCTAGGAATTCTGTTCAATTATTGAATGAAAAGATTAGATTTAAAAAAAATTGTGGTAAGTGCCGCTATTAGCGACAAGTGCCTTACCAGTTATATGTGTATTCCGTCCTTGTCTAGGGGAGTGCTAAACGTCTCTCCTTTCATACTACACAACTAGTAACGACTCGCTGTGTTCTTATATACAAAACAGAATGGAGCGCGATCACATGCGAGAAAGCATCTTTACCATATTCTCCACAAAATCAATAAACGATAAGCTATTTCTTTCCTTTTTTTTCACCAGACGTTCAAATGTATGATGGTACAAATTCACTGTCCATTCTCATTAGTCGTGATGAAAAAATGCTGTTCATCTCATAGAATTAATTTATTGAGGGACATATTAATTCTTTTCTTTTTATCACTGTCGGTAATATCGGAGTCACATATATCGTCACGTGCAATATGGTATTGCTCCAATTGCAACTGTGTCTATAGTTCCTTTTCTCGTAATCCAACAACAGGAGGTTGATTAAAAGAATAATTAATGCTAAAAACTTACCCGAATTCGGATCATATATTGGTGTACAATCATCATCTTCATCGTCACCAGTGCAACCACTACCAGCGCCCGAAAATATAAGATCATCCATGACTCCTGGCAAACCGGATGCTGGTGTCTGCAAAATAATGTTCAATTAGAAACGGTTCAGTTAAAACACTTGTGGAATTTTTCGGCTCATAATACAGATTTTGAAGATGTATTTACTCTATACTACGGAATTATTATGTCACATAATGCAACTCATGTACCTGTTGCATTCGCTGGAGAGGTGATGTCCTATCAATCAAACTGCCTGGTGGTAATGGTTGGACATCACCTCTGATAGTAATGACAGCCCGGTCTCGAGTGGCCAATTCAAGAATTCGTGCACCATTTACGACAAGTCCTGATATTATTCCTAAAAATGGTCTCACTACCGTGCTTTTATTCCATCGTCCACCAACTTGAATAGTGGATTGTGTATTGAATACACTTAACTGATGACCTGGAATCAAACAACAAAGATCATGAGAATTTCTTTACTTGAAATAGTGAAGAGATATTCAAACACAAAATGATCGCGAGTCACGTGACGTATTTTCCATTTTAGTTAGTAATTCTGTTTGACCAACTATCAAGGAAGTATAAACATTCGCTTACTATGAAGTCAAGTCGATTGACTCAACGATCATTTAGAAGAATTCAGAAATCGTGAACAATTCTAAATCATTTGGCTAAACGGTATGAGATAAAAAATATGAATCATCATGGACATAAAAATTATCTGTGGAAAGATAAAAAAATATCAGCTGACTCAAAAATTTGCTATTTTTAATCTCATTTCGTCTACTTTCCACCCAAACTATCATAATATACCCTTAACTATACGCATATGTGTATGTGAATTATTGCTAGCTTCCCCAAAGATATGTAAATCAACCTGAGACGAACTATTAGGCCAACATGGTGAAGCAGGAGTTTCTCAAGTACCCAGGACTAGTTCCCTGCTGCTCTTCTTTTCGTCCCTCTCCAGTTTTATATCAATCCATCTATCATGAGCCCATCATTGGCGGAAAAAAACGAACTAAAAATGAGTTTTACTGTCAGAGACGTATCAGGCGATCAGAAGAAAATAGAAGAAACAACTCGGAAAGGACATGGACACACTCGCATGGGCACAAATACCATGTCCAATCGTATACATATGCGTCATCAATGAAACTTCAGCTCAATCGACCCACTCACAGGTCGACTGCAGACCCAGAGTGACTCTCATACATTCACTGAGAGTCTCGAGGGAATCCACTGCTCAACACGCTTCTCGGTCAAGCATAGTCACTCTACCAAGGCGTTATAAAAGTTCAGTTGGTTGTATTGAAGCCGAATCATTATATTCAGGCAAATGTTTGATCATCACAATCGTCATCAACATCATCGAACGCCATTCTCCCAATGCTAATATTACATATAATATTTTTTGGCACACAAAATATTCGATATGATACAATTATGCCTGATCAATTTTTTTATATCACAAAAGTGTCATTGATGTCGCATTCCAATGTGAAGAAGTCCAATAAACTGTATCATATTACTAGGGAAACATGAGGAGGGAGAAAGACGCGGCCATGGCCTCCAAGTTATATTCAACCGAGTCCCCAGAAATTTTTGGGTTTCCAGTTTGATAGTGTATACTCAACTATAGATAATTTTACTGTCATTTTAATTCGACTATTCAAATCGATCATATTCATTTCCTCTCTGATGATAATAGAATCGCAAGCAAATGCACATTCGAGATATTCTTTTGAAATTCTTGCTATAATAGCAATTTTATTGCTTTAATGATTGGGTTTGTTTCTGCCAAATTGGTGACAAATATTCATATCTTAAGATTAAATGTTTATGACGTATTCAGTATAATTATCGGTGACTTTCTTTGTATCAATATTCAACAAATGAAATTGGTATTATGTGTACCCGAATTTCTCTATAATACATTGAACGATTGTACCCGATGATTAGATAGTGTATATCGTTGGATGTTCCAAAGCAATTAGCTCTTGTGCAACATAATCTGAATTAATAAGTAAACTGCCAGGAGAGCATCATGTATGAGGAGGTGGATAGTTCCGAAACTGGGTTAAGGTGGTGTTTACTCCACTCGGGAGAGTGGCTCATTCGGTTAAAATGGAACAGGGTATGAGGAAGTGTATACTGAATTCAGTTTGATCAAGCGAATTGAAAAAAAAATATCACCAATGTCACTCTTTCTTTGGAGATAAATATATCAGTCACTTTCATGATTGATTAATTGCACGCTAGATAGTAAATCCAAATATTGTTCTGAATAAATGATCATTATTGAACCAGTACTTGCAATCCGTTTTCATATTAGCAAGGAGGTTTTCCACCATCGCACATGTGAATGATCCAAGGACACACCACACAGCTCAAGGCTTCACATGCTCTAGCATCCACTCGCCGTCCCTTCGTAGTTCAGTTGCTACAATCGCATACTTGCCTGATCTTTCTAAACAGTCGGTTTGCGTTAGGACAATTCTCCTAGTTCACAAATGGTCAAAGCTGACATGTAGACTGAACCTCTGGTTCATAATCTACATTACGAACACTTTAACCGTTTTTTTTATTTTCATATCTTTGATAATTTTGTAATTATGACTTTCTTCAGTCATATCTGTTTGGTTTTGAATAATGAAAACAAGGACGCATATTTGGTGAAATAAAAATCGACATTTCAAAATTTGTTTATGCTCAAAAAATTATTCTAGATCGTTGTAATTTTTTTTATCACATTTTTCTTCAACTTCAGAATTGCTCTGTGGTATATCACTTTAGTTTTGAAGAATGAGGGACAGTGTATAGATTTCTTGAGAAAGCTTCTCGTAATAAAAACATTAACAATTCACAATGTTTCTAACATTTATAGCATTACTACGACAACGCACAAATTTTTTACATTTCCCCATTCTCTACTCAGAATTTTTCACTGTATCACTACAGTTTGAAAAGTTAGAGTAGACTTTAGGTCTGGTAAAAGTGTTCCCTAGTGTTAAAAATAAAAATAACTCACATTGCTCCTAACATTCACTATATGATTTGGTAATGTTTAGAAACTTTCTACCACAAGGATACGCGATCACTAACTTCTTCGTCTTCCTGTGGGACATGTTATGGGATGAAATTCCAAAGTCGTTGGTGAAAACCAACTTTTAGCCCCTAGTCTCCTATTCCAACTGGATATGGTTTTCTCCTCAAGCAGCAAACATTCTCACGATCATGATAGAGAGACATTGGTCGAGAGGAACTTTTATATGATGTTGGCTCGTGGGAAGTTGTTTGGTCTCCAACGTTCTCCACCGCCGTTTCCCATAACGAAATTCAGGAGGAAATTAACTCTTCCTATATTTGTTGATTCTCATCATGAAATATGAGAAATCAGATTGAAACATGTGGATGAATGATTACGAATGAAATTTTTATTGAATATAAAATAAGTTGTTTGATGAGCTTCGTAAATGCAATTAAGAATTAATTTCTGCATCCATGAAAATATATATTGTAGAAGATAACTTCTATTATATCCCTATATGTTGATATGTGTGTGTGAGGGTCATAGCATTGAAGTCAGGTCAAGGAACAAGGGTCAAGGTTATTTACGTGAAATTCCCCAATGGCTTTAATTCGCCTCATCTTCGACAACGACATATTCCTATCCGATGATAGTAATCTTGAATTTGAAGTGTCTAAGTGAAGGTTATAACACTATACAAGGGTGGTTGGTATGAATACAACTGTATATATGTATATACGCGGTTTGTCGTTGGCATTGTTTGAAGATGGGGGATAAGAGGTTGGTGCTGGGATAAAAATGAGCGTCAGTTGGATTGGACAAGGAGGCGGAGCAGATAAGGTCGGCTGAGCATGTGCATGTATATATATATATATAATAAACAAAAGTATAAGAGAAAAAGAGAGATTGTAGACGGAGACGATACTTTATATACGCGGCGAACTCTCGTCTCGACGACTTTACTTCCCAGCTTATGAAATTGTTCCCACGGGATTGTACCGTGGGATAGTTATCCGGGAACGCGAGAAATGGAAACCCCCAATGGTCAGGATTCTATGTTGGTCCAAGAAGTCGTTCTGTCTTAATATAAACAACACTGAGAACTTTTAATTATTTCGGTGGTTGTTTTGATTTTCTCTTTCATCGATTACATATTGCGAATGATTCATAATAGATTGATGACAAAAAAAATAGACAATTCATGTAAAAGTTATTGAGGATTTACTTTTGATATTGGATGTAGGAATATTTAGGCTTATTGATAACTAAGTATATTTGATCAATTATACCATTTATGAATGGATGAAGGAATTTTTGATATATTTCAGAAACAGAATAGAAAGAAGAAAGAATGTAAATTGCGAATTTTCATCAGTAGATTTGTGAAAATCGATATTTTTCTATATTCGATATCCTTATGTTGGGTTATATTAGGAAATACTGAGGTCAGGTATAAAAGAATTATAGAGAAGGTGGAATGTGTTGGTCTCCATATCGCATGAATGGCGTGAGAACGTTGTAAGGGCGCGTGGGAAAACGACGGAGGCGCATGGCGCTTCTGATACCAGGAGTACATCTAGACTCAAGAGGAAATTCAAAACATATATACGTGTCCATGGGTATGTGTTTATATATTCATGTATATATTTTCTTATGGTGTTACGCAAACATAAACATGATCATGTGGGTATTAAAATTTATGCTATCGAAGAATTTAATATTGGTTATGGTAATGTGGAATTCCTTTTATTTTCAACAAAGTTCGTTGCGTGAATATTCAACGTACAGGATTGTAGAATGTGGGAAGTATCGCAGAGCATCGAAGATCATTATGCATATTCAAATTTTATAGTCACTCTTGATGGGATACTCGTGAATGAGAAGATTCCCTATGTGACTTTATGTTAACTGAAAACACAAGGAAAAAAAAAGAAGAATGAAATGGAAGTTTTGAAGTAGTTGTGCTCTAGTTCCAAAACAGGATAATATAGTTTAGAAGAAGGTAAATATTTCGAAGGTATTTTCAACCTGGGATGAAGATGATTTTGTAGAATTTCTTCAGATACCTGGACAACCACATGAGATTATCCACCATGAAATTTTATCTTTAAATGGGGATTATAGGGCGAATTTCTTACGGGTCATCAAGTAGCTATTGAAAAAAGTGACTTTCTGTAGACCTTTATCAGAGGGTAACATGAAAGATTGGAAGTAGTTGGACAAGAAATTTTTATGGAACCTCATTAAACAACCCCCTTTGAAGAAATTTATTAATTATGTTCATGGTGTTCGTTTATTGTGGCATTATATCCATAACAAGTAAACACACAAAATTGTCCAAGTGTGAATTTACTATTGTCCCGCAGACTTGACTTTTGCTGTATATTCTCTCATCGAACAGGGATACATGATAATGTTGAAGTTCAACTTTTACATTTGTAGATTTTAAAATTTTTGAGTGTGTAAAAGCATTGAAATATTCGTCAGAAGAAATTCTTGGACCTCAAATGATTAAAGAAACATATCGTTGAAGAAGTAGAAAGTGACATTGGCATAATACACCATCAATTATCATGAAAACATATTTTTTTCTTCAACAGTGCATTTCATAAATTGTATCTTTAATAGCTATTATATCTGTACAACTTTATGACAGATCTGTATATTTTATTATGTTGATGTTATTAAGAAGCGTGAAAACTAGTGTAAATACAAATTAGTCGAAGATTTTTCATTGGGAACACAGAACTATTGAAGAGGCACCACGAAATTTCGAAGATGGCCAATGGGTTGGCCCTGGTCCCCATCTTTGCCATTTTTAGGCCTGGTCCCATTTCATTTTACATCATCATTTCTGATTGGTTGAGTGTATGAGGCTGTGTATACAGTGGGAATGGTGAATGTAAAGTCAGGTAACATATTTAACCAACCACCTGCCATCAGATTTTTACGTGCACAATGATTGACTAGGTCATGTCTTGGATAAAGAACCTGTTAACGGAAATTTTGTATCTTCATCGTAACAGGGCATCATGGTCGAAGAAAAAGATTTTGACTGCCGAAACGTGTTCTTGCGATCCATATTAACATATTAATTCCAAATTAAATTTCTTCGAGTCAGAAATCCAAGTTTATCACACTCAATTACTTGTCATTGTGATATTCGAGGCGTGAAGAACATTGTCAATTCGAATTAATGGACAGAGTTTCATCAGGCAAACAGAAAATATAAAGAAGAAGTTGGGCATTGAAATTTTGGGGCTTTGAGTCCGTAAGGTTACATTTAAATGCCTTGGAATTCGTCCATTTAAATTTGTGGCAGCTACTCTGTCGTTGTGCAGAGTTTGTTGAATGGAATTGTGGATCAGGAAAAGGGTTAACCACTCGAACAGAAGTATGGTTCCATCCCGACCAGGAGTACATAAAAATGTTGAAAGTATATTTGAAGACACAGTTAAACCAATACAACTCGATTGTAACATATATTTAACTGAGGACCGACGAAATACCTGAATCCCAACAACTCTCTATGGTCATCCTAAACAAGCAATAGAATATATTTCTACCTGCGAGTTTTTCCCAATTGATGATCATATGGTCATCATATATCAAAGAAAACATCATTGCATTTGTACATAACATAAATAACATTGTGCGTTCCTATTATGTAGTATCGATGCTCAGAATGTTTATAACAAGAAAATACGTTGAGGGACTTTGATATTCTTGAGGAAAAAAATACAACCCGACATTGTATGGGAGATTTCTATATATGGGCTTTGGTGATGGTGGATGTTATATGTGAAGGTTGTATCGACCGTGAGAACTCGATTTCGAAAGGCGACTTCTGTTTCTCAGGGATAACAAGGACTCAGCAAGTAAGAGGAGATTTTTGAGACCAAGAGAGAAAATGAGGAGAGGACAGTGCAGGGGTAAATACCTAAAGAGTTTTATAGTTGAATTGTTCTATATGGAATTTCATATTTAACGCATGTACGAGACAGAAATTCCGATGATATTGAATATCAATGTACGAAGAGCTAAAACACATTCCATCATTCAATATCATTTCACTCTCTATATTATCTTTTGACATGAGCTGATCTAAATTATTCATATTTGGCTTCAATGACTTGGACAGTTTGAATAACCATCAAGTTAAATGTAGACTTTAATTACTAATATATTTATTATCATGGGAAAAAATGTGATTCGAATTTGTTTATCTCGTTTAGAATAAATTGAAGTAACTAAGCCATAATGTAATTGACATTTTTCAATTGGGTGCTGACAATCAGTAACTAAATTATCAAAATTCTGATATTCAAACAAAAGCTTCTTCGAATCAAATGATTCCCTGTTACAGTCAAGTCGAAATTTTCGCTTGAGAGGGATCGTTTCTCACGGTCGACGCGCGATACAGCGGAATCTGAGTTCCCACGAAGTCACGCATGGTCCCGGGCCCATATCTTTCAGTTAGGAAATAGGAAAAAAAATGCGTCGGTTAATTCTGATGTTTTCTTTCAAATCTTACGAAATGCCACCTTTTCCAAGAATTCCATGTATGCATAAATATGTGTATATAAAGTCACCAAATGGATTTTTCTTCCGGAGAAAATTTTATCATGAAAGCACATTCAACACATTTTTACCCTGCGGCAACTGTAAATATTCCGTGAAATACCATCTATTGTAACATTCAGATTTCCCGAATTCTTCGAGAGTCAGGTAAAAAATTTTCAGCTGCCCTGTAATGTCATATGTGGGAATGAAAGTTTACTTTTAAACCTGTTAGCATTCGAGATTAATATTTCCTAAATTTTTTTGTCAGATTTTATTTCTCATAAGAAAAGAAGTGACTGGCTGTCTTCTTTTAGCAACAGTAACTCCATCACATTTGTCTTTTATTACCCATTCATAGTGGTAGTGCTGCCATTATACACAGGATAAACTTTCATTGCCTCTTTTTTTTAAGAAATATATCCGGCAAAAAAAAATAAAAGTTATATCTCATGAACCTTAATCTTCTCACGACCCTTGAGCGTAACCCCAGGGAAGACGAAGAATTCTTACCTCATCCCCATTCTCATATACATGTATATACCGCGATGTGAACGTGGGAAAGATCTTTGAGCCTGCGGTCAAAATTGTTATGGGTAATATCAGGATTTCAGATCGATGTAAGAACGATTTTCGAAAGACACAATCGCAAGATATGGTTCAGATATGGTAATATCACAATAATATCAACTGGGTCTTCTTCATCTGATACACATCCCATAAAATATATAACCCTGGAGAGAAAAAATTTATTACTTGCATTAGAAAATGGGGAAAATATATCACTGGATCATAATTTTGCCGATAGATTCAGTGAATCAGAATTCATGTCACTTTTGTTTGGTGTTCCATAAGAATTCCTGATAATACTCAGCAAAATTCAGAATTTCACCTCAGAGATCAATGGATTCTATGCTTTTAATATATTCTCAAACATGGAGATTATTAATTTTCACCAACTTTAACCACGTTCATGAACAATTACCAAAATATAGAAATAATGCTACCAATATAATGACAAAATCCATTGTGACAGCTCTCACGCTTCCTCCTCTCTCCCTCGTATGTTTCATTGGAGAAAAAGAACGGTGGTAGCACTCGTACATTGATAAGTAAAAATACATCAGGAACTTTCATCGTGAAATTTGAGAGTAGAGTGTGACAAAATTATTGGGAGATCATAAAAACATGAGAATTAAAAATCGAGCGCGTTCTCCCGCAGGCGCCAACACCACTACACGGATCTATAAATTATTCGACCTATATCATGGAGTGTCCTGATTCAACGTTTACATTAATAAAAAAAATATACGAATATTTCCAATAATTAGAAAAAAAATAAACACATATATAATAATCAATTCTAATCGATGTTCTCTTTTTCATTTCAGGTCATACAAATACATTTGTACAGACCTACATGACAGCGATTAAAGACAGAGCTCGAAAAGTAAAAAATATTCCTGAACGGTTGATGAGATACGTTGGGACACACGTGCACGGCGGTTGAGCTTGGGGATCTCGTGGACACATTGGCTTCCACATATGAAGTAGAGAACCAGAAAGTACGAAGAGGCGTTTTATGGATCCGTCGTTTGATAGTTGGAAGAGGGTGAGTGAAACTTGATTAAAAAATAAAAATTCCAATGGATGTATGCTTATATTCCAATAGGATGTGGATGGATATTGAAATGTTTAATTGTCATAGGGTCAGAATTGTTGACCTTTCGAACTTTCTAACAATTTTACATCCCTGGGTATTAAAGTGCTTCAATGATGAATTGGACACCGACTAGGTATTGTGAACCGAAATGTCCTATGTAAAGAATTATTATTATATATTCTCTGTAATGGTTGGTTGGATTTCGTATACCTGAACAGTGAGGGTACTAAGTGTAAGGTCATAAAGTGGCTTTTGCTTCCAAAGGGTTAACATGATCTACAAAGGTATTAGGGAAGCAGAATATTCAAGTTGGTACAAAGATATGATAAACTGAATGGGGGTGGACGAAAGAGGATTCAGGTATAGAAAAAGATTGATATACAGCTCGGTATAATGATCCGTCCAAAATATATACACAGTATATAAATAAAAAGTATATCTAATTTAATATCAGGATATCATGACCTTCATAATCCAAAAGATATATGAGAAAAATGCTTTGTAAAATCTTAAATCCTCTTCTACCAAATTCAAATAATCATGAAGAAGGAAGAACTAATTTTTCTTCCATTCGTCCAACGTCAAATACGAATGCATGAAGAGAAATTTCCAATCATCAATGTTATTAAATATATGAACTGAAACGTGAACTCCAGTTTAAACAAGTATAAATTACCACAAATGACCTAGCACTCACCAATCTCTTCCAATTAAGAGTCAGGGTCTATAATTTTAATAACATCGTACTCTGACTAATCACTTCCACTAATTATGTGCTTCAGGGATATAGGGGATTTCAAATTCGAAACGTACCACTTAAGAATGAAGAGAACATGAAGTAGTAGAGAGTAGTTAGTACGTCATAGTTTCCATCAACTTGACCATACACCCTTATCGTCAACATTTTTATGTGTAATGTCATTTAGGTCATGAGTTCTCCTTAAAATTCGAATAATCATTATAATATGATCGAATGAAAACGTTGAAGTCTCATGTGTATGTATGTAAAGGTTTGTCATTTGCTTGTTGGACTTTCTACGCATAATTTTATGAATGCAGCTATCAGGGTTTTATACGACATAGAAGCTAGAAACTTTGAAGAATACAAATTTATTGTAATGAAATCAAATTAGATTCACCCAGTACGTACACACACACATACACTCGCCGTACATACATACATTCATGCACACACACACTGAGGCGTATACATACACATCAAGTTGGCTTAGCGCGCGCGGTGGACTGTGCGATCAATATGAATATATGTATAATTTACAAAGCAATACTTAATCGTCATCGAGAAGTCTTGAACGATGGAATAAATATATATTCAACATTTAACTATATATTCAAATTTACAGTCAAAAGTAATCTTGTTCTATTGTACTCCTTTTTGCCTTTCCATCAAGGGGATTAACGTCTTGGACTGTAACAGGAATTTAAAAATTTAGAAGAGCTTTGCAAGGGATCAATATAATCAGGGCAATATAATATCACAGTTCATTTACAACTGGGCGGGATTACCCTGCAATAAACTAAGGTTATCGATTTTACCAGAACACTTGGAAAAAAGAAAAGAAAAAGTTATTTTTGAAGGCTGAATATCAGAGAACCAGGAATATTTCAGAGGTATTGGTGTATGGTGGTGGAATTTATTTATGGGTTTTTGTAAGGAAAGGTCCCTTGTTGTCCTTATATATATATATATATATATATATACTTCTGCTTTTAAATTCAAACCGTTTATACACAGCTATATGCAAGGACTACGTAAGTACTTAAAGTATATTTCCCAAAGGACTTTGGCGATAATAGACATGTGCACATAAATATATTCAGCTTAAAAATTCTGAATGTGACTACAACGTTGAACGAATATGAGCTCTTTCATGATGCTCTTGCTTATAATAGTAACAAGTGATACTAATGATATGGATAAAAAAGTTTCAAGTATGGTTTAATATCCGCGGGATTTTAACGGATTCAACCGAAGAATGAGTTTGGTATAAAATAGGATATCATTTGGACTTTTATCGTAAAGCCTCAATTAGCCGCTGGCGGATTAAATATTCGGCCAATGGATTATACTACTGTTATGAAACTGACCCAAAGACGAAGAAAAAAAAATAGACAAAACGAGAAATACATGGTAATACGTGTGTCCTCATAAATATATACATTTTGCAACTGTAAAATAATCATGGAACATGTCTTTTCATGCAAGTTTATCCCAATATTTTTTCTTCTTTTTTTAAAAATAATATTCATAAAAGCACTATAAATAATGTATGGACTTTGCGAGGAAAATTTTTGTCGATACGAGAAAATATTTGTATAAATACACGGAGGCATGCAGTATGACGTATTTACTCTAGAAAACGTTGATATATATTTGTCAATTGCCATTTATTATTTATGCAACGTACTCTGAGTATCGGTTTCCGTACTTTTTTTGTTCATTTCGCCACGTGGACTCATGTATGAAGTACATATATTTAGAAAACTCTATCGTATCGTATGTAGGATATAAATGGATGTCTGATGTATGAACGAGGTAAAAAAAAATAGGTTTACAAACTCACCAGGTGGATGATTGGCTTGCACATTGTAATCGTCAATTTGTAATGTACTGTTTGCTCCATTTCTCGTAAATCGGATGACGTGATATTGATTGTCGTTCACCTTGACACCAACCTCCCCAATTGGATGATCATTTGTTCCCATATTATACACTGCAAATATATTTCCATCGACCTGGAAAACCATCAATTAGAATGACAATAATATAGGATTAATCAGACATATTATATTTTACTCGAATACAGATGAGACATTTAATTTTAATAATCAATACTATTATTAATGTTCAGTTTAAATATTCAACGTGTTATACTAACAATTTCAATTTCGAGATAATCATTGCTGGTAGCTGATTCAATTCGTAATAGGACTGCGTCATTCACGCTTGTGATAAATCCCAGTGCTATCGTATCTCGTTTCATTTCTGGTCGACGATCACTGGGAAATGAGTAAGTGATAAGCCCTCGTCCTGGTCCGAATTCATATGCAATCGCTTCTGTATTAAAAAAAAAGTGGATGGGTGAGCAGGGAATGGGTGCGATAAAATCAGGACAAAAATTCATTATCATCTATTCCACTTCGGAGGATCTTTCCAATGATAACATGTTGAAATTTCATGTTTCATTTTGTATTTGTATTCAAATGAATTACCATCATTGCACGTTGGCCCACTGAATCCAGTCATGTCACAATCGCATGTATAACTGTTCCATTGTTGTACACATAATCCATGATTCCCACATATATCGTGAGTACATTTTTTTATTGAATGCATGTTCGCATACATATCACAACCAGATTCAACAAGAGAACTTGTGACAACTGCATCCGTCATTAAATCAATACTTTCACCACTAAGATCGAGTGATGCGAGACAGCCCTCAAATCCATGACGACTCAAAATGTGTTTTGGTAATTGTGAGTATTGACTCTTTTCCACACCACCTGACATAAACAGATAGCAATTAATTGTGTGATAGTCCAACCCATTGAATTTATTGTTGTCTCATTTTGTATATTTGGAAGTATGGTCTATTTCAAGGTTGGAGCCATTGAAATATGTTCAGAAGACCCTACGATATTTACTACGTTTGATAGCATTAGATTGTGAGCGATTGAATCAAAAGGGTATATCAAATCGATATTTACTTTGACGTGGCTGATTATATGAAAAGCATTCAGTATTTCCGAGAAAAGTTACCGATATAGAGAATCCCATCCAAATCTAAATTTTCGTTGCTTCCATTGCTGTCAGCAAACGTCACATGATCATCAACAGCTAAAGTATGTCGCTTTGGTGATGGTCTACCAATGCTGACTACATGCCATTTGCTGTCATTCAATCTCATCTTTGATGTGTCCTTTATTCGTAATGGACCATCACCAAGATCGAATATATAATGAATATGGCCTTCAATTAATTCCACTGCGACAAAATCTCGATCACGTCCAGCATTGAACAGAATCAATCCACTGGGTTCCTTTGTCTTGAACTGTCAATTCGGAATAAACAGTCGGTGTATAAATTGTCAAGTCTCTATAGAACACTTTTCATTTTCATTTTCATGTTTATTTTTATACCTGAAAGTAAATGTTGGTTTCTACGTATGCTTTCAAAACTGGCAGTCCAACGAATGTATGTTTCGATGTAAATGTGACAGGATGATGAACCGGATGATTACGCTTCCCAAATTTTCCTGTTACCCTGATTATGGGAGTAACACCCTGATGTGAGTTTTGATGTGTTCCGGAATTGCGTGCTATTTCCAAGTACGGATGTCCATTGAACCAAACTTGCTGTAGTTGTCCAACAAAATGTGGTACATCGTCATTGTTGTGCAAATAACCACCCACATGCAAAGTTCGGAATTCCAAAATTGCATCTTTTCCCAATTCAGCTTCAGCTAAAATAAAATTAGAAATATGTGAAAAATGAAGAACGTTAATCAGTAGCAACTCATTTTATACAATAAACCGTTAAAAATGAGGGTCAATATCTAATTATATTATGAATAAATAAAGTTATTCAATTGGATAACCTAGCTCGAATATTATTCAATTTAACAGTGAATAAATTCAACGATGTTTAGTAACCACGTTCATGAATATCGGACATTCATGCGATAAATTGAGAGAACAAAATACTCTGAGTTATAATTAATTAAAATTTAGTTAATTAATACACTGACTATGAAAGAAAATCGAATTATCATTTTTCTGATATGTGTATTGTGTTGCGGTTTGAATGCCGAACGGCGATTTTGCAATTTAGTCTATTCACTTCCTAACTCAATATTGACGGCACTTGACATCAGCTTAATAGGACATTACGAAAAGGGAGTAGGCACACATGATGGGTATAGTGGTGAAGGCGCGGCATGTGGTAGTGGCGAACTTAACGTGATGTACCGCCGCTTCAAGCTGTATGTATATGGGTTATGCCATACACTGTTGATTGGTGAACCAAGCGCACATCGATGATATTACCGATATTGACGGACGAGCCATTGCTATAGCGTGTGGTCATTGAGTTCGCTACAGAAGTGGAATTAATTTGGTTACGCTATCAACAAGCCAATGGTTACTATCTCCAATATCATAGGTATATATTTTTTCATATTTGTTTTTATTTTCTCTCTCCATTGTTCATTTCTGTTATCGCATGATGTGGGAATGAAAAAGTCAAACATAATTTGTATTGTATTTTGTGAGATATAATTTCACTCAGCTTGTCAATGACGTTGTTATATAGATTGAAATGTATCTTGATACATGTTTGATAGGACGATATTGATTGAATTCTTTTTTTAAGTCTCACCTCGAACTACTGACTCGTCATCAATTTGAAATTTAAGATTTGTTCCTCTTCGAGAGTATTTCAATGTATGCCACATATCATCATTCAATCCTTGTCCAGAGAGAAGAATCTGTAAAATAAAAAAATAATTTCAATTGATGTGCATTGAGCAATCGTAAAATGCTATTGCTTATGACTTTTGCCGTGAGGTTCACAATGAAATTTCGATGAAATTCAAGAGAGAGTTATTGTGTGAATAGAACTTATGTTCACCTCTGGCCATATAAAAAACGTATATACATAACGAATAAATTAAACGATAAATAACAGAAAAGATTGGATGATGTCAGATTGCGTGGTTACAAATAGCTGACATTGTGTGACAAACGCGCGTTACTCTATACCACATAGCAGTCGCGATATCGCGAAATGGACTTGCGTATTATTTCTAACTGTCTAAAAAATATTTGTATATGATATACTCATGCTGTTTGCTAGTTTGTACATGACAAACAGTATAGATACGTTTATAAATGCTCAAAGTCAAGAGTAAAAATAGCAGACTGACTCTTCACATTTATGAACATCAATTGATTCACAAAAGGGAAGTGAAATTATTTTCTCCACTTTAATTCTATTAGATCATCAAATATTTTTCTTCAAAATATATTGGTTTTTTGTACCTCAGAATATTCTCATTATATCTGTATTATGTTTGTCTTCATAACCTCAATTATTATCTATGCACATACTTACTCTTTCTCGACCGCCAATATGAATTTTCAATTTAGCAGTTCCCTTTTCAAGCGATAATTGTAATCGTGCTGAGCTCTTCTCCAAACTTGTCGCTAACAATAATCCCTTTGGTTTAGTTGTCTTAAACCGTAATGATATTTCCTCGGCTTGGGTTTTCGAGTCCTCAGGCATAAGCGCCGTTAATTGTTGACTGCCATTTAGATGTAACGTTGATGCATCTGCATTCAAACAACAAAGGAACAGTCAGCGTACACATCCAAAGATAAATTTATTCATGCATATACATGCATCGCTTCCCACATCACATCACATCATAAACGAAGTACGACAAAAAAAAAACAAATGAGAATGAATAGATGATAAAAATACTATCTTTTTTATCTTCCATTTTTTTTCTCATGACAATGCCGAACGATTGTCATTTCAAGGCACAATTGCTGATGGGGTGGTACTCATCAGGAGCATTTCAAACAACAGTTTTGATCTTGTGCCAACTAAATATTTTCAACGAAAACGAGTTGATGTCACGAAATCTCTGGTTGGATTAATGGGAATGCTCTACTATTTCATCTCTCGACGACTCTTGACCTCACCCGTTTTGCTCTCAACCTCTGCTTTATATTGTGATCAGATAGTCGTCATTTGCGAATTTAATTTTGCACAATCATATTTATATGTATAAATATAAATGTATGTGTATTGATATATATCGCCAGGAGATACAATAGAATAACATATAGAGCATTTTTAAAAGCTGCAATCCTTCTAGTCTGCGATGAGATGAATTATTGGTAAACGCAATGTAAATATATTTGTTGTCAAAGTCCAATTGAAATAAAATAGGATTCGTTTTGCTTCGGAAATTTCCAATCAGGTATTGTGAATGGGGTAAATAAAAACAGGATGTTGAATGGGAAACAGTGAATTTCATTAAATAGATTCCAATATTATTTTAATTTATATTTCTATTATTGTTATTGTACTCACCCTTGCTACATGTGGACCCAATATATGGTGTCGCTGAACAATCACAATGAAATCTATTCCAGCCTTCAATACAATGGCCACCATGCATACACGGTTGTGAGGAACAATGTGGTGATTGCGCGTGACAAGCTGGCCTCACCGCACCTGATCAATTAAAAACTCATTTGAATGACTGATTTAGGCACGCACTATTACAATTAATGTTAAATTCAATTGTTTTATCAACGTAACATGAGTATCTGTTTCTAATTTTTTTGCGTACAGAAAAATTTCAGAGTAACGTTGGAAATGAACAATAATTACATGAGTAATTAAATAATGGAGAGATATACAAGTTTTATACGAGTTAAATAGTGCGAGTTGTGCATTCAGCCTACAAAGTGCTGCGGTGTCCGAGTGGTTAAGGAGTCAGACTCGAAATCTGATGGGCTATGCCCGCACAGGTTCGAATCCTGTCCGCAGCGGATTTTTTTTTTTTTCATTTTCACCAACAGTTTTAATATCAGATACAAATTTGTTAAATAACTAATTTTTATACCAACTATTGATTGAGTTTAATGAAAAATACAAACTTTATAGAGATTTACGAATGAAATGTTATTTATTTTTATTGTCGTGCGGAAAATTCTTTGCTAACGTGAAAAATGAACTGTTAATTATTCGTTTATGTTCCGTTATGCGAACGATTATCTATTATTGATTAATTGGTTAAACTTTTGAACTTTACATCTGTGTATATGTCACCGGATCGCATTGAAAAGAGTATATCCATCACCCTATTGTATGAAATGAAATAATTCACTCACCGGAATCTTGTTGTTGAGCATAACCAGCAATATCCACTGGTTGCCCATTGATCACTAAATCTCGCATGCATCCGACGTAACCCTGCCTCAAAGCACCGCTCCATAGGACAGGAGGTACGCTCAATGGTGCAAAAGGAACACCGACACCACCAATATACAGTAGTCCATCCAGATCAAGTGTAGTTGAGTCACCTTGAATTATGGGAAAAAAAATTCAGAATAAATATCTCTATCATTAAAACTATATGAGAATTAAGAATTACTATACTAAAATATTAACAATGAACCTCTTCACTATTGTGATGGGAATTAGAGTAACAACACAAAAGTCACTACAGTTATTAACTTTTCATTCAATAGTCCTTTCATTTGAAGAGTCATGTAGAACCTTTGTCTATTAATTAACCCTCAGAAAAAAATTAAATGCTTCTAAATGTTGAAAACAAAGGACTAAACAACAACGACCAAACTGAACATGAAAAGTAAGAAAATATTTCCAACCATTTCAATGTCATATTTAAATATCTCAAACTGATCTAAAAAAAAATCTCCACACCAACCGATGACGTCTATTCACTCCAATTCTTCGGAAATTAAATATCAATCATACAGCTCTAACAAATTCATGAGATATGAGCTTCATCAATATTATCACGTTTTCACATGCTGCAACAATATTTTGTGAATGATGATATAAAAAATTCGTTGTAGTGACGATATAAGTTGCCTTGACAATGATACATAATAAAATTCACCCAGTTTCCAAATTGAGAATTCACATCACATTTTTGGGGTGTATACAAACACACGTACGCAAAGTTTTTCATCAAACCGCTTATACATCAAATGGTAATATGACAAAAGTCGGTCAACTTGCCGCTTAAGTTCTATAATATATATTGAGGAGATGAATGTGACAACCGTACGATGTCGTCAGCAGCATCGTATACACGTGTTCATATATGCATGCATCTAGTTGTATATATATATATATATATATATTGCTCAGATATATTAATTCAGGTTTCGTAAACTCTCCGCAAGCTCTGTACTTCAGTACCGCCTATTAGAAACTTGCCTATTCGCCATACCACTCTCTTCTTGATAAATATATTCACCATGTACCGGTGCATTTCGCTGACACGTACGAAGTCATCGTACGCAGCCAAAGTTTTGCTTCACTGTCATCTTTCTATGTATATATGTATATACATATATTATATATACTAACGGATATTATTCGTCGACTATTTTACTCGACCACCAAGATTCGTGCGCGTAACGGCATGAAACTTGCCAGTGGCTAGATTATTTATCGTTTTAATAAGGGAGGCGACACCCAAAGTAGACGCGCAGTAGAAAGCTAAAGCCATATTCGAGACTGCCAAAATTATACACTGCTTTTATACCTGCACACAGAAACAACTGCAATGCAGCTGAAATATATATACGTGATATATAATATGTATATATCTACATGTATATTGCAAATTATTATCAGAGTTACATATCCTAATTATGAAGCAGTAATTTATCATCGGAATAAAATTTGACGATTTAATTACTAATTATTAATTATTCAGTGCAACTCGTCTTGTTTTTTTTTCGTTATTATGTATTGAGGATATATTATTTTTACCTGGTGTATGGAAAGTAGTCGTTTCACCATCAACTGTTACACTTCCACTTTGTGCGACACGACGCAATGCGACATCGTGCCAAGTTCCATTATCAACACGACGTTTTGATGCCCGAATTTTTAGGTGACCACTGCCTAAATCAATATGTAGATATAGATGACCGTCTAGAATTTCGAAGGCTATAAGATCCATCTGTAATGAAAGAAAAATATATTTTGTTGGAGAAATTGAATTAAATGAATTAGTTTCAAAGATATTTTGATATTTGTGGTAATTAATTGCCACATGAATCGTTTAGTATTTGGATCAGATCTCTGAATAAATTTTTAATTGTGATTTTATACATTTGATTGAATTACCAATCAGCGTATTGAATAATTTCAATATTTATTCTCGTCATGAAAAAATAATAGATCATTCTCGATTTGAAAACGGTGTATTAAGTTTTAATAAATGAATTTAATTCTGTGGTTGTATGAAATTAAATTGAAAATACACAACGAAGAATGGAGGATTCAACTGTATGTATCTGAAAGTGATTAATCAATACTGCTTTTCATTGTGTTATTATTTCCACGCATATTTTATTCATATATTATTCATTATTCCTCTGACCTGGAATTCATCGTGTCATGAAATTCTGTCAAAATCTACAGTTACATTACCGAAGAACGAATAAATTAATTTTAAAATATATATTTACTCAATCTTGGATGAATGATGAAGTATCAAATTTTTCAAGATAAAAATTTTGAGTTTGAACGCCAAGATTCCTTTGTCAATTTTATGAATGAAAATAATATGAGACCTATTTCAAATTCTTTTCGAGAGTCTTTTGAATAAACATGACAATTATACAGCTATGAAGTATCCCGATAGATCTTCATGCATATGAAATTTTTCTTTATCCATTCTTTTTTGCTGATAGAAATAAATATATAGAGTCGGGTCAGGGCCAAAGCAGTTATACGAATTAGTATGCAATGGATGGTGTGTATACGTACGCGAGTGGGTGCTCCACTCCGGCTATACATCAGCAAACCATTTGGTTCGTTCGTGCGAATTTTAAACGATATACTTCCGGTTTCGCCTGCTTTCCAGGGCGGCAACACCTGCAACGCGATAAAACATTAATTAGATATCTTAGATAACAATAATTTCAAAGATATTGAAAAGAAATAATTAAATTGAATGTTTAAGATAAAATGATTTTCATATTTAATTCCATCCTGGAAATCCTCGTGAGAATTCTTGATATGCTGACATAAAGCTGACAGAGAAAATACTCCAATTCAAATGCATCTCCAAAATTGACGAAGCATTTACTCAATTGAATTATCACTCATGCTCAGTCGAGCTCGAGCGACATCGTATCATCGATATCAAACATAAAATGATTTAAATAACTTGTCTGACAGGTACATTTAATTTAAATAGATTCAACGTGTTGGAATTGTTGCAGATACTAATCTGATTTCGCAACCGAGGTTGAAGCAGTACAATCATTTCTTATTCTATACTTATTCGTCCGCAGGCACTTGCCAAACTAATAAACCACTTATCAATTGAAATTCTTTTATGTTTCACCCGGAAATAACTTCACAAAATTTTTATCTTTCGTCTCCATTTACAAAACATTTAAAATGACTCCACAGTAAAAACTGAAAAACAACACCGCGAGAACTTTTATGTGAATATTTTATGATTATTATATATTGTAGAAATTTTTTTTCTTACTTTTATCTTTTCATAGATATTTCTCGCAGCTAGAAATTTACAATGCAAAGTTGATACAATGCAAAAATATGCGGAGTGGCATAATGAGAGAGGAGAAAGACAGATATGAAAAAGAATGAAAAAATTAATGAAATAAGAAATATATTATAGAGAAGTACGTCACGATTTGAATATTTTATAATGAAGTACGATCAGTATTCGTTGAAAAATAACGCTAATTATTTTGACGTTGAACAAGTTCTACTCTAACATATATGTACACATACATATATACATCGCATGTATATGTATACATATTATATAACGTGTATATTAGGAGTAACTCATCATTCAAGACAATGATGTATCGCACCATATATTTAATTTCTTTTTTGTCACTCACGTTGCGCTGCAGCATACCATCAAGTTTCATATTCTTACAAAGTTCATATTGTCAAAGTGTCACGTCACAAGCGCCATGTTATAGTGTAGTATTATAGTTGAACAGACGGTTACGTTGTGACGTGACGTGAATACCAAAATCCATCCATCCATTCTATTGATGAAGTTTTTTTTGTTGCATTTATTTGTGTATGTGAAAGTATTTCAAATCACTATTTGAAGTATTTGAACCACATCAAAATTCTCCGCAGTGATATTATCAGATATAAATGGTGGTTGCATTATATGCATCTTCCTATAAATATTTTTTCGTGGTAACGGCAATTATAGAACCCACACAATTCATCTTGAAATAAAAAGTGGAATGGCCACGAAAATAAAAATTAAACAAAATAAAATGCACGATTAATAGCTGTTAATAAATAACTGTAATGAACAGGTTTATAACTCGTGCGTATTTTTCTACGTCACGATCATTTGTCTTTTATTGTTGTTTTTCTTTTCTTCTTGGGTATATATATTTATGAATTTGCTTCTGTACTGAGCTCTTGATCAACTAATTAACGACGAGAGAGATAATAAAGCGTTGTTGGCGGCAAGCGAAGATAATAGATATCGCTCGTACCTCACATTTTCTCTTAGCGATATAACGATGCTCAGGTTTCTGCGCTTCTCGCCAACTTGGCGATTAACGACCGGGGAGAATCACTTCCGGTCGTCGCCTCAAGTCGACATTATTCTTCCTATCCCACTTCCCTTTTCTTATTCTTCGCCTTTTTCTTCTACTTCTTCGTCGCCCTCTTCTTCTTCTTCTTTCTTTTTTTTTCTCTTCTTTTTATTTATCTCCTTCTTTTTCTCCAACGTTTTTTTCTTCTTCTTTTGTCATTTTCCCTATTTTCTATCGACTTCACGATTTCCAACTCTCTCTTCGCAGCAAAATCGACGATATTTCATTTCCAATATATTTTAAAGGCTTTGTGAGGAGTATTTCCCTTTTTTTTTTCTGTCTTCTTTTTACGTTCTATCTACGACACTAAACTACAACCAGTCCATTGCACTGTCACACATCTTATATTGATATATATGATTTGAACTTTCTACTCGACTGGCATATCCACACTCGTACGTACATTCCGAAACGAAAAATCATTTAAATCAAATTTAATAAATTTGATTTAGACTTTCTCTATCACTTGGAGTGGAATATAATTTTAATTGGAATCGCAGATTAGATTATTAATATAAATCAGACAATAACTTCATCATAAAAAATATCTTTCGTTATTATTATTATTTCAGAAAACCTTAAGCCTTTAGAAAATGTCTTTGATTTTATGCTTGAAGCAATTCCCTGCATATTTGTCATGATATAAATTAATGAACATTTTAGAAACGACACGAATTCAATTCAAAATCATTGGGCTGTACAATCTCAAATCAAAGTAAATGTCGATATATATATATATATATATATATATATGAATCGGCACATGTTGATAGGTATTAAGTACGTGTGTGTAGTAGTGAGTATGTGCGCAAGTACGTCCAGTTGATTTCATTCCTGTGATGACCAATTACCAAAGTTAAATTACTTTCGGAAAATAAATTATTGACCAATCTAAAAGACTGTTGGATAATTTGATTTGGTAAAAGCAGCTATAGGATTTTGGAGGTTCATCCGATCGTGAAATTTAAATTGGATTTAAAAAAAATATGAAGGTATTAATTAATGTTGATTGATTACATCATTCCTCAAAAAAAAACACCCCTCCAAGTTCAAGTTATACTCTCCATTCCAATTGCTTTGATGCTCGTCTTTTGATCGACAATCGTAAAATCATTTCATGTATATTTTTTCAAGCAACTTATTTGAAACTGGAGTGATATGAATATATGCATGTAAATACATACAAATCACGCTGTCTGACAAGTATCGTCGTTGAACTACTAGCGTACCAACATCAATTTGCGTATATCCTTTGGGATTCAATCTCTCGTTAAATTGGTAGGAAGAAGAAACAGGATAAAGAACATAGGCGCTTTGGTAAAACGAAAATCAGAGGATGTTGAAGAGTTTTTGAAATGGTAAGACATAGACTTTTGCTCAAATATACGTTGATATACACAAGAACAAAGTGGAAAGCCATCTTCCGTACAACTTGAGAATATTGAAACAAAGCCTTTGAATATGAACGAAAAATGAAAGACGAGAGAAAAAAAAAAATATTTTGATATTGGAATATAAAACTATATTTCTTTTGGTAGTTTCCGAATATTCCAAGTTGTTCCTTCCATTTAAGTTAGGGAATCTTTGGCGTAAAACTTTACTTATAGTTGTTCAACCTCTCTTGCTCCCTCTTAGTTTCTTTATATATATATAGATATATTTGTATATGTATAGAGTCTATGAGAGAATGTGGCTTTAGTTTCAAGTCCCATTGGACCAAATAACTTAGGGGCACATAGCGCACAATCCAATGTGCGGTTACAAACATGTATTTCTCTCAATGTCTCTTGGTGCAAATATCGATTCGACGGTGGGTGGCACTTGATTTACGAGTACACTCCATCTGTTTTCAAGATCTCATTCATTTTCACGTCACTCTGCGATAACTGATAAACTCATTGTGTTCACGTATAGACAATATACATTCATGTCCAATTGACTTGAAAACATTTTATCTGGATAATTTCAATCAGAAAAAATATTCATTATTGGTTGCAAAACTTTTTTTTTTATCATCAGTTTATGAAGAGATATCATTCCATGATTAATTTTATTGTAACGATTCGATTTTTCACGGCATCTTCCACTTTGTATACAATACAAAAATATATTTTATTTCCAAATATTTATAATGTCTGCCGCAATGCTCATTATTTTCACTGGTGAATGTTCTGTTTAACGAGCTTTCTTTTAAGCACTCAACCAAGTCAACGTACTTTTTCAATTTTTCTGCTGGCAAATACCACCATCCACTACTTCTTCAACGATGCCGTAAAAATATGTGAAAATGGTAGAGGGAAAGGGTACAGAGTTGAAGAGAAAGAGAAAGTATGAGAGTAAGAAAGAACAGGAGGAAGATACTGGAGAAGACAGGGAAAAAAAAGAAAATGAACTAGAGAGAGAATGTGGTGGAAATTTTTTTTCTTTTCTGCCTTTTCTTCATGATAATAAATCTCGAGCCCCACCCGTGACCGCCCTGTAGAATTATTAGATCTTTGTCCTAACGGTTCTATTTTTTAATTTCAATTTTAATTTTCTCTTCCTTTTTCATTTCTACGTTTTGTGGTTATTGTTATTTTGTTTTCACCCTAAATATGAGAATATGATTATTGTTAATTATGTTGAGTTGTTGTGTCGGGTGACTAACGATTACCGTCGAGTTTTGGCTGTAAAATAAAGATAGAACTAAAAATATATAATATGATATAATGTATACATAAAATTGTATATACGCGTTTTATGTTTCGCAGTTGAATGTCACATATTGTATATATATATATACAATCAATATCAGAGCACGATCTAAGAGTGCCTAGAGTCATTGTTTTCTTTTCCTTCTTTTTTCTATTTTTTTTTATTCCTGAAAAAAAGAAAAGAGTATTGTGGGTATGGCGTTAGCATGCAAGCATGTGCTCACGTTCTCATTAATTTCTTCCATGCAATTTGGTGCACGAACTATAACATTTGACTCGATCATTTTTTTATATTTCGTCTTGCAATATAGAGATGACATTCTGAATTTTTCATCTAGAAGAAAAAAAATTTTCTAGTATGAATGAATTCATGACAATGTTGATATGATAATAATGAAGAAGTGAAATGAAATTCACCGACCATTTTTATTCTATCGTAGATTGAATTTTCTCCGTTTTTCCCATCATTCTTATTATCTATAATGCGTTTTTTTTTTCTCGGACAACGATCAAATGGAAACAAAAACATGATGAAATGGAAGTAGAGAACGAAATGATGGAACATGGCAGGGAAGTAAGAAAAAAATAATAAATGAATGAATATAAAAAGTGAGGTATATTATTTTTGTGTTACCGGCTATGGTTTCCGGCGCGGACACGGTATTTCACGCGCGCCAACCCAAGATAGGAATAATATAAAAGAATGTTTTTGTTATTTTCTAAATGAGGTATAGCGTGCAATGTGCATCGTAGCGAATAAAATCTTGTCGTGAGGAAGCTAGTTTTTTTTATTTAGTATTTACCCTCTTTCATATTTTTTATTTCATGTTAAATCTTATATTCTACATGAAGAATATGCGAAAATATACCTGTGTACATCGTATATATTTTATCATAATGTTTCATAAAGTATACATGTGTATGTATATATATATATCAATATCTGTATGTATGTATATATATATATATATATATATAAATAAATATATTAATGTGTTATATGGTGATATATAGAGAGTGAATATAAACCTAACCATTCGCTATGAAAGAGTGCAACGATTCGAGGTCAACGATTCGGTCATGAATCAATATTTAATGTTTATATTAAAAAAAAAGAAAAAGAAAAAGAGAGAAAATATATAAATCACATTCATCAATATAACAGTTCAATTTTGTTATTTTGTTACTCTCAATCACAATTATCAGCGATAATTAATTGATATTTGGAATTGAAAGTAGAGGAAAAAAAAATTAATTTACAAAATGAGTAAATAAAACGATGCACGACCGATGTGTACCCGCGTATCAGTGATTGTTTATAGTGGTAAATTGTGCTTGATCACTCGTCTCTAGAAGCTAATAATTGCGCGTGATTGTAGCCAATCGAAGGGCGGGGTGAGTGCGTGTAGGTGAATACGGCCCGGCCAATCAGCGCGCCAGAGAGAAAATTGGTAATGGGAGTAGGTGCTTTTTTTCACTCGCGTTTATATATTTATATATTATAATAAAGCACACATGCTGGTCCTTGGCGTCAGTGTTCACTGCAGGATTCCTTCGTGAACTCCTGTGATTATTATATACTCGATTATGGTCGCACTTTGACATGAAGAATTAAAATACCTCGGTCATCGTGTTGGAAAAGCTTTCAGACTTTTTTTTTTATAGTGAATAATTGTCCTTATGAATTATTGAAAAGTCTGAATAAATTCTGATCATGATTAGAAAAATTGATTCGAATAGATCTAGAAATGTGACAAAGAAACCCTGACACTGATTTTGTTGTATTTCAAAAAACTAAACTCTTTTGTTTAATAATTTGCTAAATTTCACAACAAAATAATTGACATGTTTTTATTATTCATATTAGAATGATTACGAATCACAGAAGTTGTTGATAGGAAATTGAAGTGAAAACGAACCTCACGATCATCATGTGAGCTATTAAATTATATAAATACATCAATTTTATATATATATAATATATAAATTATATAATAAACGTGCCTCTGTCAAATTCTCTCTCGGCTAAAGCTGTTGTTACTGAGCTTACCAGGTGGGACTCTGAGCTGGTGAAGCTGACCACGGTGCCGTGCAGTCGCCTTGCACTCACTGTCGACGATGCCTTCTTTATCGACGTCGCGGATCCAATTGCAAGAGAGAGAAGTGTCGGCCCGACCGTTCACGAGCACACATGACAACATTTATTTTTATTTAAAACATCTCATCGTTCATTGTTTCAATATTTCTTTTACAGTTGGGGCCAAATTTTTATTTGTATCCTTTTTTTTTGCTTTTCCTTCTCCATTATAAAACATTCTTTCCGACAATTCAACATCTTTCATAATATTCATTTTCCAAAAATATCAAGTGGCATCATGTGGCTCCAATATTTATATATACAATCACCTCATAAAGTTTCGATATTTTAGTGTAACAATAAATATTTATGTCCATAGAGTGATGTGAATTTTTGTATTCTCGCGTATTTTTATGTAACAAATCGAATAGTCGCAACGAATACGTATTCCATATCATAGATTATTTTTATTACATTGTTCGAATACATACTGGATATTTTTTTTTTCTTTATTTTTTTCCCTTCATTCTCTTTTCAATATGGATTCAACAATTGAATGATCGTATATAATATTCATCTAACAATGTAGCTTTTATGGTGAGAAATGAAATACGTTGAATGATATTAATGACCGGGGATTTATTCTATATAAAAAATGCATATTCATAAGTCCCTGAAATTCTACATAAATTTGAAGAAATATATATATACATAATAAAGCACGATAATTCACGAGATTTGATATTTTGAATATATATACTTAAATAGTTATGAGTTTGGTGAATATACATATATGTATGTAGGTATATAGAATAATTGATAAAACATGCAAAGTTTTTCAGTTTAAATAGTCCGGAGTAAACTAGAAAATAAATCACCACTGTGAAATTTCATGTTGAGAGCATGATGAGGATTTTATAATTGTTTTATAATGGGTTTTATTTTTGTTGATGTTGAAAAGGAGAGATTTAAGACTGCCAATCAAAATCAATTGCAAGCCCGCGCGCCGCCGCCAGACGTGTAAAATTTTATTTTCCTTTTTTTTCCATCGTATCTTTCAATTTCCAGGGTAAAATCATGTATCATAACGTTATTAATATTTAATTGACGGTATGTTGCTGACTAAATATCAGTTCGCTGTAGTTGAATTTATTCGTTAAAGCGGAATTTAATCAGGGAAATGTTTGCGATTTTGAAGTGGAATGAGTGGACTGACCCTTTGCGAAATTCCTCGCTGCTACTTTGCCTTTGAGTTGCTTCTTACGCTATTTTTTTTTATATTGATTGCTAATCGCTTAACTAAGTTTATTGACCCAGTTCTTATTTTGTACGATGATTTGAACGGAAGCGTTACAGAGAATATAAATAATCGTATTAGTGCACATACATTTTATTTCTATTAGCGATATAAAGTATAATGTCTTTTAGAATGTTTAAACTGTTGCTGAGGTGTTATTTATAGAGTATCGTGCAAAATTGCAAATATGAGCAACGATAACGGCAGAATTTTTTTTTCATACGCAGAAATTCATATGAAGAATAACTGAAACATTCCTATTACGGTAGATCGTGCAAGTTGAGCTGTTGTTTATGGATGTACAACGAGAGCCCAATTATTCAGACTGAAAAATGACTGTTCCCAATTACTCAAATTGAAAATTTACAGTTCTCTAGAAGTATTACATTTCTACCTCAATTTTCGTATTGAATTAATAATAACACACTATGAAGTATGAAAAGAGACGATGACAACGTCAATTAATTGAAAGAATTGTCAATTTCCCTCGACAAGTCATACATTTTTGAGGCCTTTCCATTTTCAATTTTTATCCACACACCACCAACAAATTTACTAGAAGTTTCCATCATAAAATCCACTGTACCGGTGATAGAATATGAAAATTTGATTCACAGGCTCATTTCCACGTGCGCCAACGAATGAAAACACAATTCCAATATGACATTCCTCTGCTAAACTGTAATAAACTCGCAATCACTATTTTTTTGAATTGTATAAAAAAAAAGAAGCTATTTTCCTTTAATGAATTCAAAATTTTAATGAATCCGCATCGCTATTAGAAATTAAAATAACCTACATAATTCAGATATATCAATTCAACATGAGACCTAATATGGATCATCAATTTCTCATCAACGTATAAATATTTGCGATGACGACGGTGAAGAGTCTTGGCTAAAGAGCGTCATGAAAAAAACATTGTGCAGTGAAAATATCATAAGATTTCTCTAAGTTTGGGATAATGGTTTTTTGAATAGATGCAAAATATCTCATATGAATACATAACCACGATCAAACAGCATAGAATGCTCGATGAGAATAGGAGAAAAGTGAACAGAATGCATTTATGATTTATATGTCAGTGTAATTAATGATCGTGTATACCATAGTCGCGCGAAATCAAGTTCCGTGGAATTGCCAACCATTTCACATCTAAAGTGATAAAGTTAACGACCATGCGAAATGCTTGTATATATATACATATATATATATATATATATATATATATATGTATAACCATTGCATTATGTTTATCTTTCATATTCATCGTGCATACTCGCGCGTTTGTTATTATATTTTACACAGAATAATGTTAATGACATTTAAACTTGAAACTTAATTTTTCACAATTAAAAAATCATCCAGATATTTCTGCATGAAAGTTTCGTAATATTTTATGTACACATAATTGAAATATTATACAGTCTGAGAATGAAAGAAACGAAAATTACATGTATATATGTATATGTATATTAATTCACGACGCGTTCAGTTGCGCGCAGTCTGGTAATATAAGTCGAATGTTTTTGACCCGAAAGCTCAGTAGTAGTGGCCTGGTTTTATACCGACATTACAAAGTTTGTACATTACTAATACTGCGCTGCCCGCATTACATTCAAAAACTTTTTGAAATTTATTAGAGTGCAATGTGCAAGAATCCACAGAAATCTGTCAGAATTTGATTTTTTTTTTTTTTCGCTTTCTTTTGTTTATTTTATCTTTGCTACTTCTTTCTTATTTTTTCGCGAGAAAAAAATAGCACTCAAATAAATAATCTTCTATTTTTCACACAAGTTTCACTATCTTATACGTTTATTCATCAATGTCTGGAGTTTGGACGTGTATTTATATCAACAACACACGAATAATGATGATATAATACATAGACATATATATTTGATTTGGGAAGTTATAACGTATGTATGCTTCATATACACACATATATTGAGTTTCATGAATTTCAGGTCAAGTTGTTTGGATAGATATGCGAGTGAATTCAGGACAAAAACATAATGAGCGACTCGTGTAAGGGTGCAATTAAAGTTTGTGGCTAATGGTCGTATTTCAATAGGTCTCCAAGCAATAATGAACGTAAGAGAAAGAACGCACATTAATTCGTGCGTTCCAATTATTCTGTCTTCTTTTCCCAACTATTCATATTCATACATATTGGATATCGCTTGTTCTTTTTCATCATAAAGTTAATTAGAAAGCGTGAGAAAAAAATTCAAGTATCTTCGCTCTGTTATAAATTTACCTCTTATGATAACTTCGACGGCTGGCGGTGGCGAAACGGAAACTCAACATAAATTTTTGGGATTTCGAATGAAGAAAAATTATTAATTATTACTCCAGTACACATTCAGATTCATACGAAGCGTTTGTGGCATTTGTATAACTCCATAAAATTATCATTGATAATATTTTTGAACGACTGACACTATTGTCGTTTGTAATTGAAAAAAAAAATAATACGATTAAATAATCGCGTTGGTCATATACTTACGAGATGCGAATCACGAGTGGTGAATGTGATAGGATCTGACTTTGGTTCCCGACAGTGGAAATCAATTTTGCCCCAGGCAGTTGCACCAGTAGCACCGCTTTTTGCTGCTTCAATCAACTCCATTTCGATGCCCTCGGCTTTAAATACAACCTGGAAAAAAATGGGAAAAGAATTGAACGAAAATGAATAAATAGAAGTAATATTGTTTTTTAATTTTGTTTCGTGATTTTCTCAATTACATAGACATACACTCAAGTCATTACACCATCAATAATCCAATTCAAAGAGAAGATTCAATACATTTTCTATTTTTTTCCGATTCATAATAGTACTGTATATTTTTTTAACACAATAGCACTGGGGTTCGAAAGATCGATTGAATGAAATAACTTTTCAATAGAAACAATCATCAATCCGTAACGGTTCATAATTGATGTTGATTTGTTTTTTTCCATTACTTTCAATATCAAATAGTGCAGCAATTGTCGCGGTCTGAATAGAACAATTCAACTTCAATATTTATATCACAAAGTGGATATTTTTCTATATGGAGTGAAATTTCCAATTATATTTTTCCAATATCGAATTTATTCAATAGTAGAACTCATTTGAACAGTTGTACTTATAACTTGTGATTCTCCATGATTTGTATAATGAATATAGCTGTAGCTTCTCCTATACAATACTCAGTATAAAAGTTTTATTTCAAATGACCAAAGTTATGTTGTCAAAAGTTTTGATATACAAATATTTTTTCGATTTATAATTGTTTATAACAATTTATTTCTGTATCCGTTGTCAGTTGCAGTATACCACAATGTATTGTATTTCATTGCCGTATGGAATTATTCAATACGATGTAAAGTCACCTCGACAGCCAGAAAATGAATTTTGTCATATGCGAAACAGAATTACATTCTGGTCAGTCATGTCCATTTCATTCACCACTGAGGTATTATAAAGGGACTATTTCTGGCGACAGTTATCAGAAGTAATGGAAACTATAAATATAAGTACTGTGACATAACAAAGCAGAAGTTCACAAATATTTGAATTACGTGTTGAAGAACTGAATGAATATGTTGCAATCACATCCCTCTTGTTTCCTTTACATTAAAAAAATGCACGTAAAATTCCTCTATGTTTATATGGATTAATTGAATTAAAACGAATGCTTATACCTTCCGAAGACATCCGACAAAATTCGTCATCCCCTTCGCACCCTGCATTGCTTTCGTGTCAGCGCCACCACCAACTAAGAGTTGATCACTCGCTAATCGTGTGAATGAACCAGCTGTGTGTGCGTGCTCAGCATAAATACCATCAACAATTGCCGAAAGCTAGAAAGAAAAAGATGAAACAGAACCGGAGAAAAAATTGAAAAAGAAACACAACAATTTCAATTATCTCGTCATTCGTAATATTATTCAATAACATGAAAATTTCAATTCAACTCTGAAAAACAATTACATAATTTCAATTCTATTATGAATATGATGGTTAAATTGACTCACCCTACAGAATCTCGTAATTGTTGATATCTACAATGAAAAAAAAATGAGAGAAAAAATTAATTGAAATCCTGATGAGTTATAAAAACAAATAAATATCTAATTTTTGATTCGTCCATTCAGTTATTTTTTTTTCGTGATATCATTTTGATTGATTAACAAGATTTAATGGTTACTCCACGATATTATTAGATTTGCACATAAAAAAATCGATATTCGTTTATATCTCTGCATTCTACGTTTATTATAACAGACAGTTATCAAATTATTCGATCCAAACATTTTGTTAACTCTCGTGAAAACATTAAACTCACTACACATAAAACTGATATTGCACACTATGAACGCACTCAACTCTTGGAATATCCTATAACGTATATGGGTGTATCACGCGGTTATTAACCAACACCAATCTCATCCTACCCATACACCATATTCTCTATTGCTTTCATCCATTTATATATGCATCTCCCAGTTATCCATGTATTCAGGGTAGAAAGTAAAGATGATAAAAGGTTGCGCGAAATAACGGTTACGTATTATAATATTGCAAGCGCAACGACCGATAATCCTGTATGACCCTAACTATATGCAAGAGAAAACAGAAACGCTTGAACAATCAAAGCGATTATACATATGCCCACGTTATTATGATACATTATAATTTATATAATACTTCATGCTTTTATTTATTATTTTCTATACATTCCATTCAGCTATAACTATTCTTTCCTTCCTTTTCATCCTTCTTTCAATGTGTCTGCATTGAAAATATGTCGTCCATAAAATCACTGATAAATTTAGTGCAATAAAATGTTTGTGGGAAATAGAAATGTGTCATGTGTCAGTAATATTTCTTTCAAAATAAATTCGAATATATTTTTTTTCTCTATATTTATTACTAGAGTTGTTATTATTATTTTATTACCATATATATTTTCATAATTCTTTTTTATTTTCATTTTTGACAGAGTAGTTAGTCTAGATCAATTCGTTATAACGACTGGACACATCAGAATCGCGTTTCCACGTCCACAGCGTGAGTGCATACACCGAATCCTATCACCTGTGCGCCATATATATATATATATGGCGAATTTCCGCGTGATATATATCTGTTCGTGTAGAGGGGTTGGTGCGGGGGATTATCGACGTTATATAACGTCGTTATACAACGGGACCGCGATCAATTGCTGGACATTGGACATCCAAGTCGTCACAGCGATGCGTAAATAATTACTATGCATCCGCGTTAGCGATCACCATTGCAATGTTACGACGCTTTTTCGCGCGTTCCCTTTCTTTCCTATATCAATTCGCTTGCCTATATATAGCTGTCGCATTTAACTGAGCCCACTCGCACGGCTTTCACGCGACGTAATTCGATTCCCGCGCGTTTGTTCGACGATTTAGGTTGGATAAATCGAATAAAAATTTAACAACTCTGCAATTTTTTTATCACGTGAATTTCATTTATTTTTTTTTATCGAACTCGATACGAGCGAACAATTCTGTTTCAAGTGGCCCATATATGTTCATGCAACTCAACAAAAAATATCAAGTCCCCTATTTTCACTCAAAAGTATTTTTATGTTTGATACTTTTTAGCCATAATAATTTTTTAGAGTATCTGAACCTCGCGATTTATAATAATAAAAAGTAATGTTTATTGTAGTAGTTTAAATACCGTGAATAAGTCGACTTTTATTTATTTCGTATGTATAGATAACGTAATAAATTTATATTATTCAATTTTTTCCTCTCATTTCCAATAAAATGTGGGGAAATAAATGTGACTTTACCTCCTGAACTCGTCGTTGAACGATAATCTTGTGCCATTGGTTGTCGTCAAATCGGATTTTCGCCGGTTTGATATGAAGATCCAATCTTCCTTTTGCCAGTAGCATACCAACCGCAGCACCACCATCTCTGAGAGACACGGTTAGATAATCGCCTTTTTCCCCTGAAAAATTGAACGTGACACACCAGTCAGAAGAAAATAATAGAGGATTTATTTTTTATTCTTTTTATCTTCCTGTCAAAATCAAATGAAGTTTGATGTTCCTCTCACGTCTGACCAACAATCTATCTCACGCCAATCGTTTCGGCATTGTACAATTGCATTATAAGATGCAGATGCACAATAATTTTTCAAGTAAAAATCATGATGTACATGAACTATCCTGAAAATTTTCAATTCTGGATAGTTATTGCAGGATAATTGATCTATCGCTTAATTGATCTGAATGTATCAAACTCTATATGTATATATTCCACCCAATGATAAATTCGTCCAAAATAATTAGAGATAAAATTAGCAATAGGTCATGTGCTTATAATTTTCTCCATAGGTAAGCAATGTTTATTAATGGAACATGTTGGATAGTTAGGAAAGTGTTGGTCAGGATTCACGTTGCATAATTAAGCAGATGAACGAAGTTAGAGGGTAGAAGATATCGCTGATCTCAAACTTTCAATCGAACGAAAACATATCTCGATTTCAATGCGGAAGGTTCAAACATAATTGGCCTATCGTTGGTGGATCATGGAAAATTATAGAAATATTAAGTTACATTATTTAACAGTTCAGAAAAATCATAATTCATATCGTAACAATGAATAAAATCTTCTTTTGCTTAATCGTGTAATTCCAATAGGTGATTTTCATTGTTTAATATCGTGATGATGGGCTAGATCGACACACCCATGAAATTTTAGCACAAAGGATATTTCAATTATTCACAAATCGCGATGGTCATTATCGACAAACAATCGTATTCGATCCACTACGATATGCTAGAGCAAAGATTACATAACAATATTAGAAATATCTATATGTGTTGATGATCAATTACAGATAATGATACAAATCATACAAATTTCCAATGATCACAATCCCACCATTGATGCGGATTTTGGCACTTCGAGATCAATTAATGTGATTCCAACTCATTTATGAACATTGATTAACATTGATAACGAAAACGATAACATGAATACTTAAATGGAGTAGGATTATACATTCAGCATCAGGTTATTATACTTCTGAATAGTATGTGACTATAATCGTCTCTGCAATATTTCCAATCCACCAATAAGCACCACTGATATTTTTGAATGTACTAATTATTGATGATGATATCCAACGTTACATCCAACAAAAGATTCATTCATCATATAGAATATTGCGAATTTGTGAAAGGTTATTCGACTAATATTGATTCATATCGTCTCAATTGTTATGGGATCAGTGAAATTTGCATCAAATAGTAATCAATTCGAACTGAAAGAAAGTATATAATTAATAATAGCACCTACCAGAATAAAAAAGGAGACCGTTGTGTTGTCGTGTTTTGAATTGCAAACTGATGGACTCTTCCATACTCAAAATTGGACTGTCCTTACTCAAATCAATTTTGAGATATTCTGTTCCTTTGAAAGACGCTTCGGATGGAATTTTATCTGGAATCAATATGGAATTGTAATTATCAATTAAATAGTTCTATAAAATTTAACCAATAATACGTGTTATGTTTTTAAAGTTTAAAACAAACCCAATTGGATATGTGCGTGAATATTTGATGATAATCAATAAAGAATCTAAGTTGGGTCCGTCTAGCGTCACTATAAGGATCGTGGTTAATTAGATATATTGATTTTATTAATATCATAAATGATATGAGAGATCAGAGAAATTCGATCCAATAATAAAATCTACCAGTGATTAATTAGAGTATCTTTACCTTTCGTCTGTTCGATATCACAACAATTGTATAAGGTAACCACACAAAATAACCTTTTTCACTATCTACTGCCAATTTACCATTTATTATATTTTGTACTGGGTATATTTCTGACAATTATAATTTTTTTTTCAAACTCACTGTAGTCCCATTCTCGGTTATCGCCAGCACCTGCTGTTGGTAGTAGTGTACTCCACGACTCTATGAAATAAAATGAACAAAGAAAAAAAAAACGGAGGAAAAGAAAACCTCGAAGAACAAGAGACCGTACGCGCCTATTTCATCTATATTTATCTCAATCATTCTAATTATAAATTTTCTTATTCCATATCTATTTATTATTTATATAAGCATCAGCTTTTTCCTCTCAATTTTTTTCTTTCAATATTAAATGTTGTGTAGTTACTACAATGCTCCGAATGAGGTACATGGGCAATTTCCTGTTGTTATCAAAAGGAAAATCGAAGTTTGTACAATTGATGAGACTTTGAATTGACCATTTCAAGTCACCATTTTTATGTTATCCTTTATTTTATAATGTCATCAACAAATATTATACTTGTTGTACTATACTTATAACTGTCATAAATAAAAGTGTATATATTGAGAAATGTGATGAAAATGATAGAGAGAAAGGCAATGATGAGGAAATTTTTCAACTTTAAAATATTTGCACAAAATTATATTAAACTATTTATAATTTTGTTTATATATTTAATTGATGACAAGTGTTTATTTAAGAAAATAAACTTACCTTTCTCACAATATTCACCCTCGTAGTCACCAGTCCGGCATTCGCAAATTGGCCCAGTGTCTGTAGAAATGCAGATGCCACCATGTTGACATGGATCCCGAGTTTCACAGGCATCGGTCGAGTTTGACGCTATCATGTTCCGCAAACTCTGCAGCAGAAATCAAGAAAAATCAAACCATTAAAATAGAATAAATTGGTTTGACGTGAACTATTACAAATCATACAAATCAATGAATTTTATATATACATATATATATATATTTATTCTATTTATATAATGAATACATGTCACCACCGACATTAATTCCCAAATATTCATCGGAAATTTATCTCTCAAGAATTTATGGCACTGAAACATCTCTATCCACACACATATATATATACATACACCTACATTATATCACATGCGCATAGTTTCGTTCAAGTATTCAGAGTCACATACTTCTCAATTTAAATTTATTCTCGCGACATAACAAAACAAGGTGAAATTTCAATATAAATTCTTTTCACTCAAGAAATTCCATTCAGTTTGAGAAAAAAAAAAACCAAATCAGTAATAAAAATAAAAACTCATTTTCTTCGCAATTTAAATTTACGGAACATTATTGTCATATGACCCAGAGTGTGTTCATTGAAAAAAAAAGTAGGGAAAAATGAAATGTTTAAAAAAAAAACAGGTGATCAAATACATCGCTGTCATGTTCACTCAACTATAAAAAGAATAGGAGAGAATAAGAAGAAAAAAAAACGGCAAGAAAAAGAGACTTCTTGTAAGCCATTAGGGAAGATAACGCGACTCATTCGTTTCGAGCGCGCGCTTTTGCGCGCAAGATTTTCAATGCGAAGAGACATTTTCTTTCACAAGAGCCGGGTCGCTTTCTACGGTGTGAGAGAAAAGGAATAGCATAGAACTCTTGAAAGCTTCGACTCTATTGTTTCATCAGACCAGTCCCCGTTCACTTACACACAAAGAATATTTCAAGGGTTTCTTCTTTTTTTTTTCTGTGGATTGTCATGAAATCCTTTTGTTTTGACAAAGGGAATAAATATGTATATGGATGTATTTATACAAACGGATGAATAGTTATATAAATAATATTGAATAAAGCCAGCTATTTCATTTCAAAATATACTATTGACATCCAATTTATTCATCAATCATCTTTATTGTATTATATAATAATATTTTACAAACGACCTCGAATGCATTATCCAGATAATACAGAGGTAAATGTTCTATGCACGTCAATGTGTCTAAACTTTATGAGAAATAAACTTTTGTTCGAACTTGAGTGTATGACATCAGGAAATGAATGGCGCAAGCAACTACCGCGTTACGTCTTCGATTTGTGCATTGAAAGTCCCTGAGGCAATGTTACTTGTATGAGGAAAGTATATGGGAAGTTCAAACTAAACAAGAACCCTATTATGTACCATAGAAATTGGAACCCACTGTAACTAGTTCAATGTATATACATCAGTAAATGTATAATGTCAACTACCCTCTATCCCCAAACAAAAGATCAGGCAAACCGTCAAATTAATTGTCGAGTATAATCCAATGAAAATTAAATTACATCAAATGTGTACAATATTTAGCAAAAAAGAAAAGTTACTGTGACAATATATTTTCATTTGTTCAAATGTATAAAATATTTGAACAACTTCAAATGACTTCAACTCGAGAGGTAAAAGAAAGCCAACATTTGAATTAATTGGGAATTAATCAAATAAAATTCCAATCGAATCATTCATTCAATAATTTCGAACAGAAAGAAGAGAGTGGGAAAGCAGAATTTTTCTCATCGAACGTTGACAGTGGAGGTAACATTGATACCTCTCTCAAACCCTGAATAGAATTTGAGGCAGGATGTACAGATTCATAGTGTGCATTGATCCAATAAGGATTTAATTAAAATTCATATTCAATAATTTCAAATGTGCTGGTTTTTATAGTTTCAATGTAGGCACACAATATTAATTACATTAATATCTCTTCGAAGCTTGATAAAAAATCAAATCAATGTACGCATTTATTTTGTTCATCTCTCCAATGAGGATTTAATTAAAATAAACGACCTATGATTTTCAACAGAGAGAAAAAAAATGAGATGAGGATGTAGGAGGAAAAACTTGTCTCTGTATAGAACGAGAATAATATGCCGCAAATATTTGCTGAAGAACGAAATGCCAACAGATAATTATGATTCGTACTTTTTATTCACTATGTACTTTATAAATTTTTCAAACAAGTCATAGATCAACACCTTTCTTTAAACCTTTTTCTTTTGTTTAGCTTTTGTTGAGCATTCTCACGTTCTCACACTTTATGCTTATAAAACAAAAAAATCCGAAATAACCAACAGTCTTACAGATTTGTGAACATGAAGCCATCTAGTCAAACAATGTCGCACTTTATGCTCTGTCATAAGCTCGAATGACCCTGTGATATCCACCCTCAGTATTTTAACCTCGATCAATCTCTCAACTCAATAAAAATAACAATAAAAAGTTATAATTTATGAATTTTCCAACAAAATTGTTGAAGACATCCTGTCAATTCATCCATAAAATTTTTACCAGAGATATGATAAATTGTAACATCGATTTTCCCAAGTTCTATAAAACTCCGTGGAAGGCGGGTTAAGCAGCGCGAAATAATCTTTATGTATATATAGATAAATACATATCTATATAGGGTCTTAGACGAGAGGGAGTCAAGAATTATCTCGTCACCCCTCGATGAACTGCTTTGATGCGACATTTCATTTTTTTTTCCTTTTCATACCCAATATTCCTCACGTAGGGTGACTGGCTGCTGATAATATCGTACGACAACGGATAGATGAGATCCATTGTACTATCTGAACATAACTATATACAGTTGTGTGTCTGCGATGCCAATCAACCACAATATATCAAATTTGTGATAATTTTTTCTTTCTTATTTATATTTGATTTATTATTGGATTGTGACTCAATAAATTCTTCCAATATTATAACTTCATGAAAGTGTCATATCGTTAATTCATATGACAATACATCACAGTAGATAATTCTGGAATTTATACTGTCAATATATTTTGTCATGTCAAAATAATCCAAAAGTTATCAACAGTATCGATATGTCTCTTCAATATTCTTTTGTTTTTGTTTGCTCTCTTCCACTTTGATATCACGCAATTTTTATCATCATCTAAAGTGGTTTATACAGATATATAATCTGCAGTACAGGGTACATCTTGAAATTGCACGAATGACAGTAAAAGGAGAACCACCACATTGCTGACACGCGCACCCGTGCCAACGACACTATCAGGGGATTTCGAACGTAACCATTAATGTAATGGACCCTTCCATCATTGTCATAGTTATCCGCGAGATTCCCCAATGACAAAATCCATATTTACTAATCAATAAAAAACGAGACCAGAAGTAAACGAAAATATAGGAAATAAATTACCAAAATTCTCCAATCCTAAAGTTATAATAAGGAAAATTCTTAACAATTCAAAATTTTATTCTTCTCTCTGTTTTGTAAACAATCATTAATATCTCACATCTCATATTTATGATTGAATTTCTCCACCAGAAATATTTGTGAGTAAAATTTTCTTCTATTTGCATTTCTCATTGTGCATTCTTCGTACAGCCACGGCCGGTCTACCCACGCGAGAAATAAAAAAATTGACTGATTCATACATACATATATATATATATATAAATTCATCCGAAAAGAATTTTCATATGCCATGCACGACCGTGCATACATAGATATAATGTTGGTGCACAGTTCTTGACAGTAGTTGGCGATAATAAAAATTGTCAACAGTCTCTCCCGCGTATACAAATAGAGAAAATGCATTAGGAAAAAAAATCAGCTCAAGGTCGGTGTGTTCCATGTTAGAGAGACGAAACTGTACCACCCTTGGTGAGTATGTATCTACAACAACCACACCGCGACTGCCACCACTACCATTACCACTACCACCACCTGTCTTCGTCGATTTTCCCAACTTCCCCAGTCACTATATTGATCGGCTGCTCCCTACCAGCTAACTCCAATGTACTCTTGCCCTCTCCGCCCTCATGGCAACGTTGCCGCGTACTATATATTTATATATTTATATAATATATATACATAGATATATATATATATGTATATATATTATTGCATGGATAAATAATGACCATTGAAAATGAAGATTATCAAATACATCATTGGAATTTTATATCTGCAGTTTATCAGTATTAACATTAATTGAATTCCAATTGATTCCAAGAAGTATTTTCGATTGATTGTCGAGACCATTTGGGAACAACTGAAGTGAAATAAATGACAATGAAAATTAAACCTCTAAAAATTACTCAACTGCGTGCAAGTTATATAGACGCTTTGAAAATATTTCTTGAAATTGAACAGAAAGAAAAGTAATACTAATTACTCTGAGAACAAAATAGGTATACTGACTTTTCAGTCTAATAAACGACTATCAATTTTATTTTTATTTTCCTATTTGTGGATATTCCTTTCTTTTTTCTCCTCTTTGATCCAAATCTAATTCCAAGTCGTTTATCAAACGTAATGAAATTCATCAACACTCTCAAAGACTCATAAATCAGTCCATTAGTCCATCGAACGATACTTCACCAGCCATTTAAATATTCCGGACTCTGTCCCCACCCATCGAGTCAATCATGCGCACAACAATGCTGTTATACATCTCACTGCTGTATATACATTGGAAAAGTGTCTCTATTCCTCTTCACTGCACGTAGCACATCAAAACTTAGTATAGACCAACCAAGTTAAGAGAAATTAATTCTCACGAAATATATTTAATGTAATAAGCTTTAACAACATTATATTTATGTAGAGAAATTTTATGCAGACGAATTTTCTCCGAGATATTGCATCACGTATATATACCAAATGTAAATGGAGTAATATACATAAACATTATAATTAATTTAAGTGGTTGATACATATAATATAATGAGATGCGTAGAGTGCGAGGGGTGATTATGTCTCGCGCCAAGTACACGTGTGTCACTGCACGTTTAAGTGGAGTGAACTTGCTGTCGTCGTACATGTGTATATATTAGATAGACACACAGATAACGATCGATTATTAATTCATATCATGTCATGTCATAAATAAATTCTCCACAACATTATTTTTCGTTGACTTCGACTGAGTACACTCAAAGATAGACGAGATATTGAATTTTGTATCAATAAATCAAATCGATTATAAGGGAGAGTTATGAAATTTTTAGTTATATTAGCTTCCCAAATTATTTTATCTCATTGTGATGACTAAACTCAATACAAAAGATATAATAGGAGCATCACAGATTATTATATATGAAATATATATTATATAAAGTTTGTTAAATGGAAGCGGAATTAATATCATCCGATATTCGAAAACTTCTAACTTTTGCGTTCTCAACTCAAGCAGTTTAACCAGGCCACGGGTCATTGAATCCAAATCCTCTATTATATGCATATATATTTATTTAATAATGTGTACACATATGTGTTTGTGTCTGTCAGAATTTGTCAACACTTCCGCAAACATTTGGTGTTACCATAATTGACAAATCATTCTGGGTGTTAAATTGCATGACGGTAATGAATTGAAATGTTGATTTAGAATATTATCAAATATTAGAACGGTAGAATTTAATCATAAACCATTTCATTCTGAATTATGTGAGCATTTTCCATCACAATGTAAACTTATAATGATACATACGATAGCTGTACTCCAATAATAATTCTTGATTGGTAAATGATAGATATGGGAAAATGATTAGTCATTTTGTACTTTTATTTAAATCATCGACTTCACGCCGAATGGATAAGGGGAAAAAAATAAGGTAAACCAAAAAAAAAGCATCAAATAGGTGAACGAAAAAGGAGGAAAAAAAAAGGGAACGGAATATTCCCTCGGCGATTATAGTTGAACGTGACAAATTGAAAAGTCGAGTGTGCACTCGCGCACTGTGCCAAATTGTTAAGGCAGTGGTATGTCATATACGTGTGTAGTATACATGTATATCGTGTACGGTACAGCTATGCTGTCAATCGGCTGATAAATTGTGTCGATTTATATTTGAGGCCACCCGCGAGACATTAGGGAAATCATTGGTGCAGCTTTATTACCATCCGGACATTTAACAGGTCATCTGTGATCTTGAATCATTGGCTGAATATGTCACACATATTTCGATTGTAGTTAATGCTTTGTTAGATTTAACTATTTATTTATTTTACTGAATGAACAATGAGATGGAGAAGCAGAATAAGAACTGACTATTCAATTATTAATTTTAATTGTTGAAAAACATTCCAATTAGTGTTGTACATAAAAATAATAAATGTATTGTTCTAGAAGAAAGTTTCTATACTTTGGGAATTCTTTTGCTTTGTATTTTATGTATATAGTGCAAACTTGATACTCGAATTTTTCTTAATATTTTTATTCCCCGCTTTACTTTTATATCATATCAAAATGTAGTGGAGGAAAAATTCCACAATACGATTTTATATTTGCTTCGATTATCATCGTGAAATTCAATCTCACAATGTATGAATAATAAATTCACAGATATATATTTATACGATAAGAAAAGAAGCTTTTATATTGAGAAGAGGAAAAAATTTAAATTTGCGTTTAGAATAACTCGAGAGCAATTTCAGAAACGTACACCCAACATAAAATAAAAATTGTTGGACCGTATTCACACCTAAACTATTTAAATAAAGGGTCTCCTGTTCTTTCTTTTTTTTTTCGCAAGTGTGTGAATAAAAAATAGTCTTTGCAATTTCTCTATCCCATCAGTCATTCCTGTCTGCCCCAATGTGTCAAGTGCCTTTTGTGGGGAGAAAAAAAAAAGGAAAAATTGTGTGCATTCTAAATGAGCTCGCTTGACTATACTTGACACCTTTATACCGTTTCGTGATGAGTCGTCGTTGTCATCATCGTCGTCATCGTCATAGTTCGCGTGTGTCGACTGTCATCTGCATCATTGCTCGCAAAGAATACAGAAAAGGGACAGTATAAATATACCTACATATATATATTCATCCTGAAGTAGAAACTGTTGACCTGTCAAGCGTTGTGGTCATGTGTAAAGTTTGTATGTTCCTGATTTATCTACAGTAGTTTTCTCATTCCAATTAACACAATTCCGAAAACAGGAAGGAAAATGAATGAACATCTAATTACTAATCCACATATTAAAATCACATGAGAATAACATGAAATAGGCCAATTGTCAACATGAACAGAATTTAAATGGCGAATATGGAAGCGTAATACAATTGAACACTCATCCTGATACTTCTGTTACTTCCGTGACTATTATTGGAACAATACAAACGCGTTGTATGAAGCATAAAGGAACAATTAACACCTTTAACAAAAGACTGACCATCCAATACAAGTCCTTGGCCGAACTTTCTACACATAGTTTTCCCGCCCTTTTGTTCAACAGGTGCTTGGGCTATGATGAATTTAACATTTTTTTTTTATATATTTTTCTTCCCTCGATCCCAAGAGCCCTTTCACCATAAAGCTCACTTTATATCCGTCATACTGCTTAATTTTTTATTTGTCACGGACATGAAACTTGAACAGTCATAAATTTGGTCGAGCTGACAATTTTTACATGAGAAACTAAACAAACCCCATAAGATTAAAGTGTAAATTTATTCCCAATATGTACACTATGTTAAGAGCTGTACAGCGTTGTATACTTGATAGATGCTTTTGTAGACGCTTTCCACTGCGATTAATCGTAAAAGAAAAAAAAAACACCCTTTTACGATGTTTGATACAAAATCTTTACTCACCCTTTGAGATTTATGTAGTTCGACTCGTTTAGTACACGGAAATTGTCCACACTGAAAATTCAAATATATCAACATAATTAGAACTGGGCACATCAATAGGATAATTAGAAGAATAAATGACAAAGAAGGTAATTAACAATTAACTTCATAAAAGACAATGAAAATATATCATTTGGCTGAGAAAAACGAATATAAACTCTGATGTATTGATTTTCATCAGAATTACCAATAAATTCCAAGTCAAATATATTATTACTTGACTATTCAATGGTTTTCCAGCCAAAAGTTTAACGTATTGCGATGCATAATCATTTCATCAAATGCATCCATTAGAATCTCATATGAAACAGGAAACGATAATGAAATATTAAATATTATTTGTGTGAACAAAGGTAAGCGGAAATCAATGAATTTTCAAATAGAAATGAATGACTTATGTTGGATATTAGAATAACAGAAATGATATAAGATAGATAAGACTCAAGTTAATCAACTTACTTTAGAGTCGCGGCTCTTCATTTCTTGTCGCTTTGGAATAAGATCCTCATCATCAGCATAAATTAAATTTCTAATAAGCCCCTTAAATCTCGGTTCAAATATAACACTGGGCAGTGCAAGCAATGTAAGTTTGCTATTATACCAATTTGGCATTCCACCAACATAAACATCTGAATTACCCATAAAACGTCCAAATTCAAATTCTTTACCACGTGACGTTGACGTTGCACTAACACTGTCCACTGTAAGTGTTGTATTCTCATTATTTCTTGTTATTAGAACTTTATGCCAATGACCATCACCAAGATCATGTCCTACAGTAACTATTTGTGCACCACCACCGAGATTATATCTTAATCTAAGTTTACTCTCAACTAATTTTATTTCAAAAAAATCATACATTCCACCATCGTCTGTATACAATAATAATCCATTTCCCTGTTCGGTTTTAAATTCAAATTCAAGACTACCATTCAATGCAGCATTCCATTTACGAAATTGTGCATAACTCGTTGCTGATCCCTCGAGTACAAAGCACCAAGTTGGCGCGATCAACATCGCTAATAACATCCACACCGCATTCATGTTTACACAAAACCAACCGCCCTCGTCGTGATTAACGACACAATGTGTGTGCGTGTATATGTATACAAATAAATATATATATTTATGCGTGTGTACTCCACTGCGACAATCTGTATCGCTGAATTAACTCCCTTTGTTTTTCCACTGTTGATACTCTCTCTTCTCACAAATAATTGCATGCGCCCATTTTTCAACTGTATTTACAACACTTGAGCCATTTACGAAATTCATTAATTTCTTTCAATTAAAATCACTCGGGTCAAATGCAATTGTCATATAAATGGATAAATCAAGTAATTATTGGTGAATTAATGAAGTGAAAGTGATAATTAAATATACCCGTTAACTTGTATATTCAAATTGTTCTATTTTGTTTTCTTTTTTAATAAATTCCGATTCTGCGCAGTTGTCTGTAGTCAATAACACAAACACTCTACACGCGTTTCACGTGAAATAATGCTACAGGAAAATAAATATACCTGTGTGTGTGTTCGTGTGTTTACAGTTGTACGCTCGTGCGTACACACATTATAAAGTAGGTGCAATGGAAATATGAATAGAAAATGATTTCCCGCAGGTATCAATAGCAAAATGAACTTTCGCTATCAATTTTTAAGCGCATCATGGCACCCCGATGAAACACGACGGTCGATGAATACTCATGGCGGCGCCGGGTGGACCTCACGATTGCCAGAGTTATTGTCGTGTCGACACACTCAAGGCCGCAGAGAACGCGCAACTCCCTCTTGTCGTTCTTGTCACTCTCTGGCACGCGCACAAGTGAACTGAGGGGTAGGTATATAAGAAAAGAAAGAATGAGAAAATGATATGAGAAAAATCGTGTTCAGAATGAGTGACACAACATTGGTCAGAGAGACTCTGTGAGCGAGGGAGGTGCGAAAGTTGGATGAATGATTATGTGTGTGTGTACGTGTGTGTCTAACGAAACTTGAGACAGTGTTATCAATAATGAAACGAGAGTTAAATTAAGAAATAGGGAATAAAAGAAAGAAGACAAAGTGAGAGGCAGACAGAAGGGAGAATTAGAGGGAAGAAAAAAAAGAAAAAAATGGCGTAAGATTATTTCTCTTTCTGTTCACAGTCTGCCAGAATAAAACCCCGACTTATTTCACAATTGTATCACCCATCGTCGTTTCTTCATCAACAAATCTGGTCATTATTTTTATTTTGTATCGCTTTCTTATACAAACGAGTATTTCGTGTATTCATATATTGTATAAACTCGCTGATAACAATTGAAATGGAAAGAGCGTATGAACAAAAATAAGAAACAACGAATCTTTCCACCCCACTAACTCACTCACTCATACACACACACACTATTTAATGTCCGGATAAATAAACACGACACAGTTTAAATAACAATTCAATATGTCTCGCGTGATTATTGTCCATCAAATGTGATTGTACATTCAGCCAAGACATTTCCATTGAAGTCTTTTGGTTTTACGTTTGATTTCGCGTCCTCATCACCAATGTTGTCTCTTTCTCTTAGATTTATTGTGAATGCATGACAATTCAATCAGTCCAGGAGATTTTAAAATAAAAACACAAGACGAGACTGAAGACAGAGAAGTAAGAGAGAAAAATTTAGAGATTGCAGAGAACGCGAGAGATAGAGAGAGAGAGGAGTGTACGAGATTCAACTCACTCAAACTCTCTTTACGTCAGCGTTAACGTTGACACTGGCCACTAGTACTAAGGGATGATGCGAAAAACCGTCGGTACGACGCGCCCCGTCACGCCGACGCTCAACGTATCTACTAACGTACGCATGCGCTATTACGTATAAGGCGCATAGTCCCAAGGTGAATTGTATGGGTGTGTGTACAATGCAACCGTAGTGAATAGTGCGGGTTTCAGTAAAAATATTATATATATGGTACAGTCTCGACAAAGAAATGCAGACGAATTTTTTATGTGACATCATTTAAACATTTTCAGCTCACCTCATCTGACCATTCAGCCAGCTAAATCTACTGACCACTTTTTACATTTCTATGAGATCGTATGTCACAAAGGAAGATTTTTTTATTCCTATTTATGAATATCTCTTTAAAAATCCCAACCATTCATACAAATTGCAATCACAAATTAATTCAAAAACACAAAGAACAAATTATATGAATTAATAAAGTAATAAAAAAGTGGAAGAATGAAAAAATTTCATTCATATATAAACAAAGAGTGGAAATAATTGAATGCAAAACAGAATGTGTAGACACCCACCCACTCATGAAATTAATTGGAATTGAGATGCAAAATATATAAACTTAAACGCATGCAGATGACATATATTGAACGAGTGTATGGAAGATCGCAGTTATTTAATTGCTCCCCTATCGCAATCTGTGTCCCCATTAACACAACCACAAAGTACAACGAGTAACTCGCACTGCTGCTGCATACTGTACGTATAATGAAGTGCAACGGCTATCAAACACCCTCTCGCTAGCCCCTCACCAACCCACATTCCCATTTCTGCCCATCTCGTCGCTTCCCATCGATATCGGACATCCGTGATCGAGCGCTTTTGATGCGGTTGCACGTGGTGGGCAGTAACAATGAGAAAGTGGTACAGGAAAGAGGATAAAAGCGAGAAAACCCGCAAGCGAATAGTCTACCGTTGTCAAACCTTCCTCTTTCCTTCCTCTTTCTCTCTTCGTTCGTTCTTTGGTGGTTGTAATGGTGTGCGAGGAGGAAAAGCAATTGGACAAAAGCAAAAAGTTTTCCTCAGGCCAATAGATAAACGTCTCTACGGGTATATATACACATATATTTATCGACAATACATCAATGTTTGTAATCTCTGAAAATGAGGAGTATAAAAACTAAGCTTTTTTTTCTTTAATAACTAGGATTTTTTGTTTTTTTTTCTCATGATGATATCATCCTCACTGTGATTGATAAATGGAGCCTTGTATGGTAAAGATTCAGATGTGATCCATGTACATATTTAATTATTATTCATTTATAGCGACAATGATGTTGTTGGGAGGGAACGATGAGGTCAATGTGTCAATTAGACTGTGAGACATTTTGATGCATCAGTTGATTATCAGTTAAATGTACAAGCGCCAGACATTTACTTGTGCATATATACGTTTGTAAATGTACAGATGTATATAATACTTGGTATTGGTGTTGGTAATCCAAGCAAGGAGGTGGTGTTACTGCTGGACAAACGAAGGTAATAAGAAGGAGAGAAGTGGGCAACACAAGAAAGTTTCCTTCCGGAAAGACACACGGGCAACACGCTGGTTACTGTCAGTGTCACGTTGCTTCTCTCACAGTCAGCACACGCTATATAATATACTTATCAACCAACACCATAGACTCGGCAATATTTTTCAATTATATTCTCCTTCATATAAAACTGTGTAAGTTGTATATTTGAGATTAGATATTGCTTCTACACTTTGTTTTCACATTTTTTCTTTTAGATATCAAACAGTTTTTGATCTGATTGATGATCTTTTTTTGTTAACGCTCCAATTACTCTTTTTTTTCATGTGACTTCATACATTCAAAGATATAATGTGTGGTTATTTCATTTTTTTTTTGAATTTGAAGCGTGAGTGGGCAGAGAAAGGAATGTGGGCGTTTACATCTATGTAGAGATATATTTGTATTTAAATTGCTTTTTTCCATTTCTTTTGATCTTTTACATTGCAATGATGTCAAACAAACTATTCATCGACACACTGAAATTTCGACCGAGCAGACACACGAATATTATTATTCACCTTGAATTTACTGTGAATGCATGTACAAGGACTTGCGCCTTTTGCGTCAAATCCAAGGTCTCCAAGGTACTCAGAGATTAAACGAAACCAAAAAAAGAAAAGGTAAAATAATCTTCAACATCAATTTATATATTTTTATATAAATATATACCATATATAAATATACTTATATATTTTTTTTTCCTTCTAGAAATCTAAAAATAGAAAACACGCACGTAATATCGCTATATTAGTATAGTAAATTGGCAAAATAAAATGTCAACATTACAACCATCATCTCGTCTTGAATTACTTCAGGTAAGTGTTAACACAAACCCAAAGTCCTCGAAGAAAATTGTCCATGCCGCATTCGTGATAACGAAATAAGCCAATTCTAATATATATATGAAACTTTCTTTCATCCTCGAGGGCATTTGCTTCAGACCCTACGCAAACAATCAATACTCATTAGTCGCAAGCCAATATCTTTCGAAATCCTACAGAGAAACTATACCCGCAACAAAAAAAATTTTTTTTTCAGTTACAAACTTTCCAAACTCACAATTGTAAATTGCAGTTCCACTGCAACAACAGCAATACATTCACCCTCTACTTCTACAACAACAACTACGACTTCTTTTAATAAATGAAGATGAAAGTGCAGCAGATATTCAACTATTCAAAATAAAAGGGTAATTGCTTTAACTGACGCACGCGCAATATCCACCATTGGTCAACATTAGTAGTATACACTGGCATTCACGCCAGTTGTGATGGCAACCCTCGACGTGGCCGTTTATACAGTTTTAGTTCTGCTATTTCTAAAAGTTTAATTTGAAAGATGGGTCAGGGGAACGTGGGACGATGAACTAGAAGCAATTAAAAGAGCTTTATCATCACAATGCGCGCACAGATACAAATACACTTGATACTCCATAAGTCCAATTAATTGCATACAGTTTATAAAACATACATAATTCAAGTTCAACATTCTCACAAACTTTTGTAATGAAATGAATGGACCTAATTAGAATATTTATATGCCTTTGAAAAATAACGAATAGAATCTGTTGTAATATTAATGACCAAAGTATAAATGGTCCATCTTGAAAAAAAACCGCGGTGTAATTCTCTTTGTCAGTGATTAATTTCAATTCATTTGAACTGCTTGGTATGGAAATTAGGTCGTCATATAGAATTGATTCAAGCTCAATACGCAATAAGAACATTGATACATCATGGACAAAGCAGGAGCTTGCAACTGATACAACTAATCTTACGAGCATGGTAAATCATTCGCAAAATTGATTCGATCTATAACATTGTTAGCTATCAATACAATCTATTCAATTTAGAGTATATGAAGATTGAATTCAATCTTTTTCGGTGTTCTATTTTAATTAGAAATCAATCAATGAAACAATTAATCTCAAAGCTCTGAGTAAATTCTTAATATGAGAAACGAGTTGTTCACCTACATATTATATCGTATGTAGTATCGAACGTGTCCATATACATATATACGTTCAGGTATAGAGATATCTATATAATCACTATATTCCTCAGTGCCGAGTTGCAGTATAAAGAAATATATATACAACTTCGCACAGAGCAATTCAATCGATTCCGTTTGTAAAGTCCCCAATGTAATAATATCATCGTCCATATATCTGTACTCTATATTCACGTTCTACTTACGTCACAAAATCTATTCTGAAATTCCTCATGGTACTTGCTCTGACATAATTTTTTATCCGTGACCCCGTGAAAATAATTCATTTCATGGAGATTACGCGTTGCGAGTGTATATAGTATTAGAAAAGATATCAATCAATGGAGCTTGATCACTTCTCTTCCTTGAGATAATAATCAATATATATATCACTTATTTTATATATTATTGCTTACGTGGATGATCCGATCAAATGATGATTCATGAGGAATATTATGCAAGTAGAAATGGAAATGAATCATCGATGCGAAATTGAGTAGCACCAATTCCATGGAGTGAATTAATTGCTGGAAGAAAAAAAGAATGTTAATGAAATAATGCTGTTGATTAATTATGTTTTCATTGTTCATTCGGTTTCAGGCATGGTTTCAACAACGTCAATTGATGGAGAAGGAACAGAAACTATTACAAATTTACGATCAACAGCAGCAACGTGCGCACCAGGTGGCACAGCGCGGCAGTGCGGGATCCAATACCTCAAATGGTTCTGAATGTAGCAATAGCGCCAATGCCGTGAGTCACCAGGCAGTTACAAAAACAAGTACTGCCCACGCGAAATCCAATTCACATGGCGGAAAGGTATATGGAAACATCACTTACAATTGTGATTGACCTTCATTATTTTTTATCCATTTCCCAGAACGGCTGTACGATTATTGACAAGACAATTTCTATTTCCTCCACTGACCGTCTGTTAGATCATTCAATGAATTAATTATTGGAATTGTTTTTTTTTCTCATATCGTTTTTCTATTCGTCGATCCAATAATAGGTACGTCAAATGTTCGATGAACGAAGACAGACAACTGTTAAAGGCATTGACAAGAGCTATCCATTGGAACCGTTGGAGAATAAAACAAAGAGAGTTGATGGCATACTCCCAGTAAAGAATAAAAATAAAAATTCCATTGCAACTCGTAAAAATGTAACGTCCAAACGCACGAGTAGCGTCGAGACCAATGGGAACATAAAAAAAGATAGTATATTGGCAGTTTCGTACCATGAAGAGGTCACGCGGGAAACGTTTGGACCCAAGCTCATTCACCGGGATGACGATATAGATAAATTTTACAACGAAGATCATGTCAAGCAATATTACAATCGCAACCATCAACATCTTCAAGTTAATGTCCAGTCTGATGTTGATTATTGTTAGTATTTGATGGATCCGTTGGTAATTAATGAATTTATTTATCTAGGATACCGAAACGCGAGATGAGCAAAAGAAACACAATCAAGTGCCAACAAAAATGTATTTGAAAAATGTTAGAAAAGCTCCCAGCAAAGATAAGAATTCTGCTGCTATCAAAGCAGCCGCTGCAACATCGATTTCAACTGGATCCACTTTCGGGTAATTGAAATCACACAAATAAAATGATTCTCAATGTTTGAAATGGCATCGAAATCGATAACCAATTATCTGCGAATGATTGGTTGCATTTTTTTGTTTAGAATTACCAAGGGACCAAATTCAGGAGTAATGAAAAAAAAAAATTCATCGCCGACTTCTCTCGGAAATGAAAGTGATTCAAAAAATGAGAATAAACCGCTATTGCGGAAGCAATCATCCGAAGTGAGTGCTGAAGTATGTAAAATGAAGAAAAAAAATAAGTAAAACATGAAACGCGAAACAATTGAATGAATGAGAATTGATGACAGAATAAATTTCGTTTTAGGATTGTTCGTAAATAAAAATCTTCGTTTCAGGTACGACAAATTTCACCAACATTAACACGTCCGACAACCACCATTTCCACAACTCCAACATCAACCAATAATAACAATAATCTAGGCCAAGGTAATATTATCAATTCTCCGAAAATTGAAATGACTGCGAGATCACAAACTACAACTTCCGGTAACAGATCGATTCCACAGACTAGTGGCAGAAATAGCGCCAGTGCAATCAAGTTAGTGCATCACAAAACCATCCACATATATATTTATATATTATATACGTATATATATACGCGCATAAAGTTTTACCATACAACTTATCGCACGATCGAGATCAAAAATAACTATCTATTAAATTTATCGTTATAATTTCATAGTGATTCTACAGCGAGCTGTAAAATATGCGGTCGTACATTTGCACCAGACCGTATTAATTTGCACGAACAAATTTGTGCGAAAGCGTCGCAAAAAAAACGCAAAACGTTTGATACAACAAAGCAACGTGTCAAAGGCACAGAAATGGAACCATACGTGAAGAAAACTACGAAAAAAAGTCAAATCGAGGTAAATGTAATTACTGAGATCTTATAATTAATGTCAAAAAAATCGTTTTTGTATACACAGCACTATCGAACACTATTTTTTCATTGTGTAGAAAAAGCCGAATAAACCTGAGACAAAATCTAATTGGCGTCGAAAACATGAGGATTTCATAAATGCAATCAGATCAGCGAAGCAAGCTACAGCTCATCTCGCTGCAGGTGGGAAATTAAGTGATTTACCACCGCCACCACCAAGTGACACTAGTGATTATGTACAGTGTCCTCATTGTGGACGAAAATTTAATCAAGCAGCGGCGGATCGTCACATTCCGAAATGTGAGCACATGCTACATAATAAACCAAATCCTCGAGCGCCACCGAAACCCAAACGTTAGATCTATATCATTTTTTGTAACGAAAATTTTACACTTTTCATTGTCTATATATTGTGTGAACCATATACATATATATATATATACATGTTCACACATATATATATATGTAGGAATGGATATTTCACACTTTTACTACTGTGATTTTGCGATGTTCGAATATTCCAGCAATGAGTCATTGTACAATAGATAATTCTAATATTTCAACACTGTGACAATATCTACACTGACAGTTCTTATATAAAGTCATATCATCAATTTTTTCTTTTGTTTCGACAAGTTTATTCGATCAGGTTCATTAAAGGTATATAATTATAAATAAGACTGGTTCAAATGAAACTATAATACTGACCTTCTTAGACATAAGTTATGAGTAAGTTCATTGTTTGATGGAAAGAAAAGTTATCGGAGAGATATGAGTTTCCCGAGTTTGAATATAGAAATCAGTGCTTCTGACATCAGAAAAGTTAAGAAGTATTAAAATCTTCTGTTCAACAATCTTGTCATCGATGCTCGGTAATTCTGAATTAATTCCAATCCCTCATCGAAATGCAATAGAACCAATTTCATAGAAAATTATTACACAAAAAAATAATATTACTTGGCTGGCATATCATATTCAGAAGTCGTCATCGTCTTCTGGTACAAGTATTGGTGGAACCACTATATCAATTTGACCAAAATCATCAGAATCTGGACTTAAACAATTAACGGGTGACAGTGGAGGGACATTCAATATCTCTGGATCCGAAATGAACCCTTCATCCTCAAATGGAGATATACATTTACGCGGCATCATCAGGCTGCGAAATTCTTCATCCAAAGATAATTCTTCCCAAGAAAGGCGATCTAAATTGAGGCGACAAGTTTAATATAAGTCGACAGTATTATGGGAATTAAATATAATATTGCAGTCAGTAATCGATGTATTGAAAAATATATTATTCAATTACCGTGTTTTTTTTCATCGTAATAATTCGCCAATTTTTCTGGTTCCGGATACACAACTGACTCCTTTTTAGTTTGACGTGGTGTATTTGGTTTTTTAAATGTGAATTCTCCAAGTTGTTTTTGAGTCATAAATTTGGAATGGGGTGACTTAGAAGCAGGTGACAAAACTTTCCGTTGTATTCCACGAACATTCTGCAACTAGATATATATTTATGATGAATCAACTTAATACAACGATTTCGTCTACCCATATCCCCGATTCTTTGTCTATTATCGGTATTCACCTTTAATACTTTCTCATTAGTGTTACGTGGTGTACACAGAACCGTGTTCGAATGACTACCACCAGTTTTTAACAACGGTTTCGACGGGGCACTTTTTTCTGTTGCTGGCTTGGAATTGGTATTGCAGATATTGGGATCATACTGTGGGCGCAATGACAAACCTTTTGGCTTCGATCCGGCATTTGTCAGAGCACCTTTCAAAGCCATATTGCCATTACTAGCAAATGAGCGTGACCTCGAAGGATTCGCCACCGAACCAGTAATGTCTAAAAAAAAAGGAATATAATATTATTCCAATGAATCCATCCACATAACCTTTAAATATTCCGATAACTCACCTCGCTTGGTCTGATTCCTCGGAGTATTGGTGCTTGTGGCACCAAATAAGTCGAATATATTCGACATTTTGGTATTCACAGCGATTCAATACTCAATTATGCGAAGCTGATTTCAAAGTAGCTGATGATATGAAATATGTTTAATCCTGCAGAAGAATTTCAAATTTCTCTGTAATCTATCAATATATAAATTTATTCGACTCTGACTGTACGTGTGTCTCTCGCTTTTGGCAGTTATCCAGAATGTAACGGACAATTCGTAGTAAACAAATTCATAACCTCAAAAGATTGGGGAGAAGTGCGAGGCAAAGTAACTGCGCGCGCTTAACCGCGCGGGAAATTCGAGTAATGGACTTAATAAATGAAAATATGTTGAGCTAAATTAGTCCGGAACAGTGTATGTGTATGTGTACAATAAATGTTCTCGCTATGACAACGGATCATCACAACAAATGCTGCACTCAAATGCTATTTCACTTCTGGCCACTTGTATGTAGAATTAAGATTTATCGTTATACAATTGTAATATAACACAAACGTAAAGATGGGTGAAGATTTCAAATATATTGTATCTGAATTAAATAAAATATTGAAGAAGAATTATACTTTGATATCTTTCAAAGCACTCAATTCATCGGATTTATTGCAAATATTGAGTGATTTATTGTCAATAATAACAGAATCGCCGAGAATTGATATGAGAGATGAAGATCTTGAACAATCTGTAGTTCGTATACTATCTATACTTAGAGTGTTAAAATATCAACCGAATAAGGATCCAGTATCATTCAGGTAATTTTACTAACATCCGTTTCATGTATAAACACTATGAGTGCCTCAGAGATAATTTTATTCATCATAATAATGTCTCTATTATAAAGACAAAAACTCATCAGAGAGGATCCGCAAACAATACATTCGATTCTTCAATGGCTTTTATCAAATATGAAGGTGGCTCAACAGAGAGCATATCTTTCTCGATTTTTGGTCAAGGTATTTGTACACAAAATAATATGAAATGAAGGGTTTAAATTATTCGATTGATTTGATGAAAACAAATTTATAGGTGGAAATACCGCCGGAATATCTGGATGACCCGGACACCTCAGCACTATACGAACGTTATTTAGGATTAATTGAAGATTTCAAGATGGTTCACAAAGAACGTGAAACCGGGATTCAAGTAGAGCACATATATTATACCTTCTTTAATTGATTTAGAAGGTAAAAGTATCAATGTGTATTTTTTAATCGCATGAAATTATTTTGTGTTTAGGGTGGTGAAGCAGCTGCCGAACTTAAATCTGATCTGAAAGCAATGGAAAAAGAACGCGAAGTGATTACCGACCGAATTGAAAAAGTAAAAACGCGAACTGCAGCACATTCTCATTTATTAGAATGTGCGCAAGCACTTCGAATTGAACGAGATAGAGATCATGAATTAACGCTCCAACGTTCACAAGAGAAGGAAGCAATAGATTCGTTACAGGTTCTTTTTTATTCTCTAACCCTGATTGATAATTGGAAAATAATGTGGATCAAATTAAAAATGAGAGACAATTATTTCGTTTTTAGGTATCACTTCAACGAGCTGATCAAAAACTTCAAATACTTCGTCAAGCTGGAGTCGAGCTCACTCCCCAAGTAGTGCAACAAAGATTATTGGAAGAAGTGATGATTTTAACTGCCATTTGTAAAGAAAGATTGCCGATGGAGCTAGCAAACTTGAATACCAAAGTTGACGCATTAAACGCTGTTGTTAAGTCATCATATGTTGGACCTGATGAAATTGTTAAGTTACGACAACGTTTGGATGTTATTGTACGTGAAGTGCAAGCTCTTGCTGAAACGAAAGTGGCAGAAATTGGTGCTGATAAAATGGCACCATTCAGGCAACAATCAGCAGCTATTGCCGGTGTTAAACGCAATATGTTGGAACGTTTAGAAAAAACTGAAAGTGAATTGGCAGATATTACTGCGAAACTAAAAGAGAAGCATGAGAAGACGAAACGGTTTGTTGAAGATTCAGTACCGAAAGGCGACGATTTGAAACGCTACGTTGCAAGATTGAAAACAAAAAGCGGAATATATAAAAGATGTCGAACTGAATTGGCATCCTGGAGAGCTGAATGTGGTGTTATCAATCGTACAATTGCAATCTTAGATTCGAAATCGAATAAAATTAAAGTGAATGATGATTCATTGATAAAATACGAAATCAACATCCCTGAGAATTATACGCAAAGTAATGCTGCCGTTATCAATTCCCAATTATCACGAGAAGTTTCGTCTCTCAAGGCTAAACTTTCATTACTATTGAACGGTACTGTGTAGCAAGAGTTTTCTGATCTGTATAATATTATTAGTCATTTCCCTGTTTATTGTAATGTTTATTGGTTTTTCATCAGATATTCAACCTCTGCGCGAAAGTGCACATGATCTCGAGGAACGATATGAGTTAGCACAAAGAAGTCATGATTCCGTTGAATCAACAACACAGAACTCTTTGGTCAGATTAACGAATGAAATTGATGAATTGCAGGGTCAGGTTGACAAAGTAAGAGACAAAAAAGCGTACCTTTTCCTATGAGCCCCATAACAATTCTGAAAACAATTATTCATATTATTTTAAAGGACTCGAAAGAGATAACAGATTTGAGGGAGAAAATCACGAAATTGAGACTTGCGCAAGAGAAAATTCAGCATGAAATGCGAGTGGGTGTTTTACAATTTTCTGAATTCAGATGGGATTCTATAACGAAACATCGAATAATCCAACGTTTTATTGTAATTATCAATTAAAAATTTTAGTTCTATGCAAGTCCCAGTGGTGGTCAGTCTTTGAGGGACAAACTGAATGAGTCAATATTGAATGAAGAAAAAAAATTAAAAGCTTTGAAGGATGAAGAAAAAGAAGTACGACAATCATCAGGAACGAATGAAAATCAGACAAATCAATGGAACAATTTGATTTCGTATGAAAATCTTTCAATTTATAACCCCCCATCATATATTGCAGAATACGAAAAAGGTATAAATATATAGATAAAACTAATTGAACATATTGCAGGATTTTCAACGCAAAACTTCATCATTTGGATGAGATTAAACGCAACGATGGCATATTATTGCGTGGTGGTGGAGCCGAAACTCTAATACTGCAGTAAATCTCACACAGTCTAATTCAAGAATGTTTCATAGAACCAACTACATGATAAATTGTGTAAATGAAACAGCCAGACAAACCAACACCACCGATCCAAGAAAAAACCCGTCTTTTCAAAGACTTGCTCCTCACATCAACCTATAATATTAACAAAAGAAAAACATTGTGTTTTGAACTGTACGCAGTGAATAAATTTAGACTTTCTTCCATCAATAGAATAAAATTAACATATACCTCACACATATACGCAGACATTTCCCGAAGTTTCTGTTGAAGCTCAGTGATCTCTAAGATAGCAGAATTGGCAACTATACACAAAGCTTCACTAGCTCTCATATCACTATTACTATCAATAATATAATCTGATGGTGTTTGTAACAATTTAATATGAGTATATTTGATGAAAGCCTGTATAAATGACAACTGCTGCTTTCCATTCTTGAAAATGTCAATGAATTTCCGAATCCTATAACATACATGAACAAATATAAATACTCCTTTCAGTGAAGTAAAATAATACCAACTGGAATATAAATACCAAAGTGAATATTTCATACTTGTCCTCATTAAGTGATTCGACTTCATCTCTTTCAACTCGAGAACTTAATCGTTTCATAATATCATCCACCATAGTTTCATTGACACCAAGAGTAATGAAATCTTTCTTGGACAAATTGGTCAAAGCTTGGGTGGAAATATTTCTATCTTTAAATCGTGGTATAGAATCTCCAATACCCAACCCCTCGAGCACCATGGCTGTTTGTTTCGTGAATCCAAAACAGTTCTCCTCATTCCCATAGCTCATTGTTGACGACATTTTTTCATCTACTATTCAACTAACAGCATAAAGCAAATAAATTGAAAATTCCAAGTAAAAAGTCTCCAATAAACTGGAGAAAAAATATTGCTAGAAAATTATCAACAGTCTTATTTGAAGGTTAGAGACAGCGTCTCACAATAATATTGATAACTTTATCATGTTATGCCAATAGATGGACTAATTACAGCGTTAAAGAAGAATTTCTCTGTCAATTCTCAATTGCAACAACTGAAAAATGAGATGAACCATTGATTCTTCACATAAATGCGTTATGCGAAAAATAAATAATAAGAATTTATAAGAATGATGAAATAATTGAAACGACAAAGTGAATATTAAAAACATCTGCTGTTCGGCGTCCTTTTCCCTTTTTGAATCGTAGAAAAGCGCGCCAAACAACTAACTTTGGATATCCAACACCAATATTGATTGGTTAGAATTCAAACTCAGTATTTATTGTGAAAAAAAAACTTACGTGATCGTCATGATGACTACAGCGGTCATAGTTGCAACTTGATTGATGTACTGTATGCTTATAAAATTTATGAGTTAATCGGAAATAATGTATTGTTGAATCATGATTTTCTATTTTTCGGTAGTTATTCGATAAAGTCTTTGTTTTTGCTTTTTATTGTTGTCTGTTGGAAGACATAACCTCCAATTTTGTTTACGTTAGATTGTTATGTACATGCTGAAGACGTGAATCACGAATAGATTTGTTGATACATTAATAACAAAATGGCATCAAACGAAAAGTTAGATATGGATCCAGAGCTTGCTAAATATTTATTAGAACACGGTGGCACATTGATTGTTACTGATGTACCACCTGGAACTGATTTTGGAATTGATTTTAAATCATGGACAACAGGTGATAATTTCAAAGGGATCAAAATGATCCCACCAGGGTTTCACTTTATTCACTACAGGTGAATATTCATTACATGTTTTTATTGTCGATTATGTGATGAGGATGCTGATCAGGGGATAATTAATGATGATTCTTCTTGTAGTGCTGTCGGTGAATTTGATGAAATGGCACCGAGGGTTGGATTCTTCCACAAATTTCACGAACGTGGATTTCTTGTAAAGAAATGGGATAAAAAAGAGGAAGGTATTAGTACACAAGGTAAGATGAAAATGATATTAATATAAATTACTTGTAAATTTCATACATTTTCACAGAGTATTTGTTGTTATGGTTATAGATTTTGATGAAGAGGTCATCAACCGTTTCAAAAGTAATCAAAAGAATCTTGATAAATTCCTTGGACCTTATCCATACGATACATGGAAAGAATGGCAAAAATTGACATGCAAAATCGATGACGAGCTTGTAGAGCGCTGTCGGCCATTGTGTGGGTAAATGAATGAACAAATTAATATTTTATTAAAAATTGATGCTTGTGAAGATGAAACTTATTATAACCTTGAATTTTCCTGACTGAAAATGACTCCGGTTTTCCTATATGTAGTTATGTACGCTCGGCATTAGAGTTAGAAAATTGTGATGATGATTCGAGACCAAGAGGGAGTGAAATTAATAAAAAACGGAAAAGAGGAAGTGGGCTCACAATTGAAGCACAGGAGGAATTGCTATTGCCCGTTCTGAAACCAAGATATGGCACAGAACTGCGGCTGACAGAATTACCTGATAAAACGTATCCTGATGATGCGACACCAACTGAAATTACTCAGCATTCATTGGACACGAGTTATGCATTGAATAAAGTGATACAAAGACTGAAACAGTTAGTGTTATAGAATTAATTGTTTTTAATTGATGCAAAAAAAAATTTTTAAAGTATCATTGATTCCATTTTATTCAATTATGTTAATGAGTTGACTTCATCATCGTTTGTTTCCAGACCAACGGAAATAATTGGTGAACTGCAATTGGCTTTCATTTGCTTTCTGGTTGGGCAAAGTCTCGATTCATTTGATCATTGGAAAAAATTAATTGCATTGATATGTGGTGCAGATAAAATAATTCCAGAACGCCGCAGTATATATGTTGAATTTTTACGTACGATTGAAATCCAATTGTCGCATGTGCCGGAAGATATGCTATGTGACATCGTTGCAAGCAATAACTTTGTTTACTACCATTTACGCAAATTGTTTGCTAATATTGAAACAAATGCGGAAATTGATGGTAGATTGAAGTCTGAAGCGACACGTTTGCGCGAGCGCATTACAACAACATTAATGTGGGATTTTACGCATCTAGAAGACGAAGAAGATGACGAAGCACCGGTAGTTGTGTCTCTACAGTGAATGTTCAATCTACATGTACGTATATCAAAAAAAAATCTATTATATTAGTATTTCATCATACGAATAGTTGAATCATGAGAATAAATTAACGTGGCGATAAGAAGAAAACTTATATTCTAGATGATAACAATATTATTGGTCACAAGTCGACATTGTGCATTTGAACATAAATCAAATTTAATGAAAGGAAGAGTGACGATTTAAATAACATCGACGCAACACTTTAGTTGCCTGTTGCACTGTGTAGTTTTCCTTTGCTTCTGCTCTTATGTATTCATTAGTACTAAATACCAATACATTGGTATCCCCAGCAAACCTGAAACAGATATAATTTGTTTGACGAAAGAGAGAGAGAGAGAGAGATTTGCATTGATTACGATTATGATTGATTTACATGATTTCTAACTAAAAATGTAGTTATGTATAGACAGTTTTAGTAACCTTGTTGGAGGAACACGGTGTCCCATCTAAAGGGATTAGAGTTTGATGAATTTTACTATTATCATCTTCACATAACAGATTAGATATACAGAACGCGTATGTGGGCTTTGAAGTGGTCTTCTGTAATGAATTCAAAGAAAAGTTATTCATATTTTTCTAATGAATGGATAGTTTAATTTTCATATGCATACTGCAGATCGATATCCGTAGCATCTACATTGTTCGTCTGCCGTCAACATCTCTCTCGGACCTGGCGGATAAAGTGATCGTGGAGTATTCGTGAATCCACAACAATCAGCAGAACTGGAATTAAATTGCAGAAAATGTGGAATAAATATACTGCTGAATAGCAATTATACCGATTCGATTCACCTGAAGAATTTTTTGAATGACTGTTCCGATTGCTGACTCCATGATAAGCATTTCTCACACCAGTAAGTTCCCTCTATTTTCATTATACTTTGACAACACTCGCCGTCATTTACAAGTAGTGGCACATCATGTCGAACATTCATCCTGCAATCCGTCATAATGAATTAATGTTAACGAAGTTCCAAGATGTCATGTTTGAAATATCATCTTACAGATGAGCTAGTTCATGAGCAATGACTCCATAACTTCTGAAGTGCTCTCTCTCAAAAACAGTTGCAATCAATCCAGGTAACACGTGTAACCGTTTCTGTTCGTAAACCCCTTTGTACACAGATAACCCTAGAATTTTGTTCATGAATTTGATGATTAGCTCATCGTATCTAATATAATTGTGCATCGATTCATTTTTATCTTTTCGTTTACCGTCTAATCCGTGCACTCCTCCATCTTCCATGCGAAACAATCCGGTTCTGAAAAAATGACAGTTTCCATATTCATATTCGAGAAAGAATCTCATAAATTTATTCATGCACTATCGGGAGATTTGAAAATATACCTCGTAAGAAAAACGGTAACATCAAAAGCATCAATAGGAGTTGTGTCCCGACAACCGAAAACGAATGATTCTAATCTGTCCATGACACAAACTGCGTCCAGTAACTCAATAGGATCCTCATGTTCAACGTGTGAATGATGATAACAATTTTGGAGAAACGAAAATGCTCCACATTCCTGATCGCAACATGTAGTTTGATCATTAGACAAATGATAATCAGCTCAGCATGTTTGATTTTAATTTTTACTTACAGTTTCAATAATTATTCCTGCAATATTCAATTTGATAATTGTCTCTTTCAATTTAGAATACAACATATCAACGCCATTGAACAATGTTAGAATATAAGAGATGAGTGAAGTATATCTATCGGGATGGTCCGTGCTGCAAAATCGATATGATAATATGATTAGTTATAAATTCATGTCTGTATCTAGATATCGGAAATTTGAATATTCTTCGGGTTGACGTGAAATCTAATATCATATTTACTCTTCGAGCATCAGTGATTGCGCAATATCACATGAAACGAAAACTAATACTTCTGGATAGCCAGAATATAAATGATCCCCGTATGTTCTTCTTGTTGTATCGTCGGTACTTGCGGATAATGGGACTGTAAGAGAGTTTCAATCGATTTATTTTTATCCAATGTGAAGAAAAATTCACGACTAAACATTATTCAATAATTATAACGGTTCAACCTTGAGTTCTAACTCGCGTTTGTGATGGGTGATCCATCGATTGTTCCCGAGATATTATACCAGATTCTCCTAATTGTATTTTTGTTTTCGCAGACTCATGAATTTTATCAATAGAAAGCCCATGAATCAGATATTTGGTGTCAATCATGCCATCCTGAATAGAAAATATATTCATTATCGTCTTGACGATTGGACTTTCCGCTAATCATTCTTGAGTATGGATAATTACGAATTCCCGACGTCGATTATAATATACAGCTGCCGAAGTTGTCTCACTATCTTGATAAAATGAGAATCCGCCAAGTTGTTTCATCACCTTTTCGAATTAATTATACCATCAGAATTAATTATGTTCATAAGTTTGATATACCACATACCGAAGGTAGAAGTTCTAATCCACAATTATCGGCCTCCGAACTCTTTGCATCTGCTTCTTTTCTCATGATCCATACTGGTAGGTGCTCATTTGCCAAAACGCGATAAACTAGTTTTAGATGTAGATGCTTATGATGATCGGGGGAAATTTCTAGGTTTATTTTTACATCGGATATGAGCCGATGTTTACCTAGAAATCATTGAATGAATTAAATAGCATGATAGATTCAATTCAGCTTTTCCGAATATTATCATTTCAAGTCACCTGGTATAATACGCGAACAATGAGCTTCACCAGATGAAGAATGACGTCCCACTGATGAAAGCTCAGGTCCAGAATTCACTATTGTGATCCCCAAAAATACTACAAACTGACTTATCAACATTGTGTGTAAAAAATTCATTTTGGTCGACCTGTTGCTGATACCACAATTCTGCTTTGTGATACGCCACGCTTTACACGCAACCAATATATCTTCAAACCGGCCGTAATATATAACGTATGCTCCCCTCCTCATATAAACAAATTCAATAACTATCGTCGAGTTATCAATACCAAAGATATCTATCATACTCTCCGGTTTTGTGCCCTCATTGAGCCTCGAATATAACTTCTAATTACAATTTATGAAACTCTCTACTGTACCAATTTTTGCTTTTGAATAATAGGAATCGCAGCTTGACAATTCCTATAATTTATTTCAAGTTTCCCAACCCGTCATTGGTTCCACGTCCGTTGCCAACAAGTGTAATGAATGTAACAATCATCAGATAATTCAGATTCGAGACAATGATATTGATTTCAGCATGATCACGATTTTTTATATGTAATATTGAACACATTATAATTATAATATTAGTGATAGAATCTTTAAGCAATACTTCATACTTCTCATGAAATTTATTCCATTTCGAATCTTACAATTTTCAATCACTGCTATATATTATTCAATTAATCCTACATGATTATAATAATATAAATGATAAGCAGATCAAATGCGACGTTATGCCATGCGATACATTTTGGGGAAGAAAAACTGAAGGATAATATTTTAGATAGTGCCAATGCAACTCTAATATGGCTTGTATAGCGTAGCAATTATTTTTGTCTGATTTTATGTATCTAGGAGCTCTGGATATCTCTGCAGTCTTTTTCCCAGCAAACCTAGAAAAAATATCATTCCTTCCCTTAGAGTGAATTGATTCGTTAATAACTGGGAATGTAGTTGTGTATAAATAGTTGTAATGACCTTGTTCGAGGAACATGGGGTCCCATCAAGAGGAAGTAGACATTTATAGCCATTGTCAGTCTCACCTTCACATAACAAAGATATTTTGCAGTACAAGTCCATGGATATCGATACGGGTTTCTGTGATAAACGAAAAAAGGAATCAATCATTTTATATCAATGAAAGGATTGTTTAATTGTTTCGGACGTACTGCGGTTCGAAATCCGTAGCATCTACATTGTTCGTCTGCTGTCAACATCTCTCTCGGACCTGGCGGATAAAGTGATCGTGGAGTATTCGTGAATCCACAACAATCAGCAGAACTGGAATTGAATTGCAGGAAATGTGGGATAAATATACTGCTGAATAGAAATTATACCGATTCGATTCACCTGAAGAATTTTTTGAATGACTGTTCCGATTGCTGACTCCATGATAAGCATTTCTCACACCAGTAAGTTCCGTATATTTTCATTATACTTTGACAACACTCGCCATCACTTACAAGTAGTGGCACATCGTGTGGAACATTCATCCTGCAATCCACCACAATGAATTAATATTAACGATCTCTAAATGTTGTATTTACCAATGCGTCTTACAGGTGAGCTATTTCATGAGCAACAATTGCATAATTCCTGAATTGTTCTCCATCTTGAATAGTTGCAACCAACTCAGATAATCCCATTGCCAATTTATGAAAGAAACCCCCCTGCTTTCCGGAGAGTCCTGAAATTCCATTCATCAATTTGGCAACTAGTCAATTCATTCTCATACATGAGAAAGATTTGAAGTTTTTCTATATTTTTATTTTTAGTCTAATTCTTTTCATATTCTTACCAGCTACTCCGTATACCTGGCCATTCTCCATGCGATATAACATGGCTCTAATTAAAAGAATGGGTCTTTAATATTCATATGCGTAGAGAAGTATATTTTTATTTGAGCACTCTATGGGAAAATATAAAAACACACCTTGTTGGAAAAACAGCGACATCATAAGCATCAAACGGGATCGTGCCCCGGCACTCAAAGAAGAGTGAATTCACTTTTTCCAAGGCACAAATTGCATCTATTAGCAAATTCGGATGATCGCTATAGTCATTGGTTGGATGATTATAACAAGCTCTAAGAAAAGGAAATGCTCCACATTCCTGATGGCAACAAGTAGTTCAATGATTAGGCTAATGGTAATTATCTCAGCATGTTTGATTTTAGTTCACACTCACAGGTTCAATAATTATTCCTGCAATATTCAATTTGATAATTGTCTCTTTCAATTTGGAATATAACATATCAGCGCCATTGAGTAATGTTAAAACATAAGAGATGAGTGGAGTATATCTATCAGGATGGTTCTCGCTTTAAAATCAAGATGATATGATTAGTCGTTAGCGTATGTCTATTTAGATATCAAAAATTTGAATATTAATCATGTTGACGTAGAATCAATATACAAGTGTCTAATTTTATATTTACTCTTCGAGCAGCAGTGCTTGCGCAATATCACATGGAATGAATACTAAAATTTCTGGATATCCAGAATATACATGCCCCCCGTATGTTTTTCTTATCGCACTATCAGCTCTGGGCACTGCATCTGTAAAAAAGGGCCAATCCATCTATTCTTATTCAATGGAAGAAAACATTGGTGTCTGTTATAATTATTCAACAATTGTAAGAGTTCAACCTCCGTCTTCAACTCGGATTTGTGATGGGTGATCCATTGATTCCTCCCGAGATATTATACCAGATTCTCCTAATCGTATTTTCGATTTGGCAGACTCATGAATTTTATCAATAGAAAGCGCATGAATCAGATATTTGGTATCAATCATGCCATCCTGAACAGAAAATATATTCATTACCGTTTTGATGATTCGACTTTTCGCCAATTATTCTTGAGTATGAATAATTACGAATTCCCGACGTCGATGATAATATACAGCTGCCGAAGTTGTCTCACTATCTTGATAGAATGAGAATCCGCCAAGTTGTTTCATCACCTTTTCAAATTAATTATATTATCTATCAGAATTAATCATGATCATAGGTTTGATATACCACATACCGAAGGTAGAAGTTCTAATTCACACTTATCGTTTCCTTCTGGATCTTCAGTATTTGTTTTATTCTTCATGATCCATACTGGTAGATGCTCATTTGCCAAAGCGCGATGAACTAGTTTTAGATGTAAATGCTTATGATGATCAGGAGAAATTTCTAGCGCAATTTTCACATTCGATAAAGGCTGATTTGTAACTAGAAATTATTGAACGAATTGGATATTACGATAGATTAAATTTAGCTAATCAGAATGGTATTATTTCAATTCACCTGATGCACTACTCGAACAATGGGCTCCGCCAGAAGAAGAATGAGGCTCCACGGATGAACTTTCAAACCCAGAATTGACTTTTGTAATCTCCAAAAATACGAATTGGCATATTAATATTGTGTGAAAGAAATTCATTCTGATGAAGCTGCCGCTGTTGTTAAAATTTCACACTGTATTGTGCCACGTTCTGCACCGTTAATATATTGTCATGCGAACCACAATAATTCTACCTACCCTTCCAGACATGAAAAAATGTGTGGATCTATTGTTAAGTTATCAAGACGAACGATATCTTCTACGTCATCATATATAATTGAGAAATAGATTTTATACTCATTGTGTGAATTCAAGCTTATGAAATTTTATTCGTAATCAGTCCCATAGTGTTGCGTTTTCAACCAATAGAAATCGAACCCCAGAAAATTACATCTTCGTAGTACATTGAATATGATAATCTATTCTAATATCATAACTGTTATACTGCTTGATTATTCCTGTCAGTAATTTTAACTAATACCACCTTGATATTTATGATACAATAACTAGTCTAATTTTAGCATTAAAATTGTCGCCTTTATTTTACTTTTATCTCATTGAAACCACAGAGGCAATACACTTGAAGAATTTATGGAAGATATACAATTCAAATGGAATTTTATATGATAAAATGGACATATCGAACATTTCAAGAGTTCTCTTGTATTGATATTGAAATTATTCGACTTTGGATGCAGCCGCCATCTCGAGTGCTTTATTTTCTGATGACAAAAGTGTAACTTTTTCCTGATATTTTCCACGAAGATCTTGGAATAAACGAAGTTGTGTTTCATATTCTGCTTTTAGACTCTCGTTCAGTCGGACTGCTGCATTCATTTCATTTATCATTGTATCATGCCTCGATTTTTCCGCTGATACTTTAGATCCCATACTGTTAACATCCTCCTGAGAATAATAAAAATATAATTATTCTCATCAGAGTATTAGTTCAATGTCATTATTCAATATTATATTCAATCTAACACCAAACCAACCTTAAGATGTTTTACTTCTGCATTACGAATCTCCAAAAGACTTTTCGTCAGTGCAATTACTTCTTTCAACGATGAAACCTGTTTTGTCAATGCATTTATATGGTTTTCTTGATTTGCAATAAGTCGATTCCGATCCTCGCACTTTAACTCAGCTTGAATCAGTTTCTTTTTCACATCCTCTAGTTCTCGTCGGAGACTTATTTCATTACTCGTTATTTTTGGATTATCATTATCAGTAGTTTGTAGAGACGCCAATCGGATTTCGGCCTCGGCGAACTTTTTTTGGTAATTGTCACGTTCGATTGTTCGTTCCTACATCAACAGGAGTAATAATCCATTGATGAATGTACAGCATGCATAAATTATTTATGAATCTTTCACATCGTGAAAGATCAATTTTGTCTTGAATAATTCTCTGCTATGTAGGAATATTTTCGTAAAAAAATAAGATATTAATTTACCTGAACTTCCTCTGTCAATTTATTCACTATAGAAATTTCATCGATCACTTGGCTCGGCATTGTTATTTGTGCACCGACTCCAGGATCACCTGCTGCCACATTGACATCTAATAATTTTTCCAATTGAGGAATATTTGATTGCACAGTTTCCTTCGTACACGGATCACCCGCTGCATTACACACCACCTCCAATGATTCGTCAGACATATTTTTCCTTTTCAGTTATATGCTTGTAGATGAAATTATCTTCAAAATGTCAATACGTTAAGTAATTGTATTGACAACTTGTGAAGTCTTGTGATTAAAAGCATATCAAACAAGGAATTGAAACAATTGAAGTCATTACCTTTATATAGGTGTTATTATTTTCTATATCTTGTGATTACGAGATAAAAATTGATACAACTTAAATGGAATATACTAGATGAATCCTCTGTGCATTCACAAGATTTCTTGATGACTGAAGCAGAATGAGGAAAGACTGAAAATAAGGAGTTTTATTTATAGAAATATGGGTTTGCTATTTTAACACATGGATAAATATGATTTGGTGATTCGTCGCGTGGAATATTTTGAGAATACATTGAGTTCACTGCTATATTTTCGTCCAAAATTTTAGTAATATATCTATCATGGATTTCAGAAAGGGAAAGTAATGCAATAATAATTGTATATATGGTCTAAGTCAATCTGAAACTCGTTGCAGCGACTTAAAATTATTCATGTTCAGCGGGGCATTCGTATCATATTCCATAATAGATCAAGCTGAGCACTCGAACTCTCCATTCAGCCCAAAACAAAGTGGTCAAACCTATACGCACATCAACAAAATGTGTATGAATTGGTATCAGAATATTCTTCTATAAAAATAGGTAAAACATTTATTCAAACTAAGTGAAGATACATCGCCTATTCAGTGACCAACGTAGTGATCATCTTGATATATATATATACACACATAGAATTCAAAAATTTGAAACCTTACCCTTCGATTTCAGGTATGACATTTGATGTGAGGAGGGTAAATACAATTAAGTAGCAATAACAACCTCACATAATCTAAAATTGTATTTATAAATATTCATAATTAAATACGATCCTCTCAACTGCTCATCGCGATTTTCTTTTTCCGTGTATTGTCATGAATCATAGCGCATTTATGCTCATGTTGCGCGTGTGGTAATCACAAATTCTAAAAACCCGCGTATATTCCAAAGTTGCCGCGCAAGTGCGATGAGGACTATTTTATCACAGCGTATTCTTCTAGTACGACTGAACCAATCCCGCATGAAATCCAAGGGATCGTGTATAAACATGGTGGAAGGGGAGATAAATCGAAGTTCACCGAAATTTTCTAAAGCCCATTCTTCGGCTGGCACGAGTATAACCTATAAACATTTCAAATAGACATTGTGCCCTGTGTAGAAACAGTTCATAAAAATGTGCGTACATAACCTCACTTTTTTGAGTAATTTCCAAATGATAGAACAATTATGAATTTATGGTGAGGTCAATGTTACTATATGAGTTCGTTTTACAGATAAATAATGGAAGAATATGCGCGAGAACCATGTCCTTGGAGAATAGTCGACGACTCTGGTGGTGCATTTGCAATGGGTGCTATCGCTGGTGGGATGTTTCAAGCATTCAAAGGATTTCGTAATGCACCAAGTGGAATGAATAAACGTCTATTGGGAAGTTTAATGGCAATAAAACAGAGATCACCCATTATTGCTGGCAATTTTGCAGTGTGGGGTGGAGTATTTTCGACAATTGACTGCACACTTGTGCACATGAGGAAAAAAGAGGATCCATGGAATTCAATAATAAGTGGAGCAGCAACTGGCGGTATTTTGGCAGCGAGAAACGGTGTACCAGCAATGGCAGTTAGTGCTGTTATTGGAGGAGTACTCTTAGCATTAATTGAAGGCGTTGGAATATTCCTTACACGTTTACAAGCTGATCAGTTCAAGCCTGTTCCATTGAATCTTGCTGATCCATCGCAATTGGGCCCACCTTCGCAAGGTCATCCATCATGAACTTGAAATTTATTTATTTATTAGAATCATATACGAAAAAAACAAGGAAAAACTGAATTTATATGGAACAATGTATAGTTATAAATTTGTTGTGATTGTACATTTCTTGTGACACTTATAATTATTTCTTCAATTGTAGAGAATCAATTTTATAGACTAGTGAAAGTAAATGCATCGATGACAATTTCAGCTTATCTTCGTCAGCAGTTACAATAAAAATGAGAAGATGGAAAAAGTTTGTGTTCTGTGTTTATAAATCTTCATCTTCATCCTCTTCCTCCGAGTTTGTCATGTGATTAGGAACAACAAGATCCAATTCTTTTAGTTTATCATCATGTTCAGATGCCTCAATACTCAATGAATTCGAAGGCTCTGCCCCAGGTCTCTTTGCCACACTTTCCAAGTGAAGTCTTTCAATCTGGAATAGAAGAATTCTGTTGATGAATATATTGAATGATGTGAAATAAGTAAATGGATACAAAGATGAATGAGATCGATTTAATCATACTTCAAGAGCATTTATTTGTTTTTGAATGAGTTTCCGAACATCTTTCAGAGATCGTTCTTCATTCATGAGCTTTTCGTGAAGTTCTGTTAATTGCTTTAATCGGTCCGAATACATTGTCAGAAATTCAAACGTGCCATCAATTCACTCCCTCCTAATATTTGTGTTTACAATGTAACGTAGGTTATGTATGATACCATTTATCTATCTTTGGATTGTTTAGACGGAAATTTTCGTGGTTCCATTAAAAAATTCTAGCAAATAATTAGTTGACAAGAGAAAACAGACGTCCATGTATTCTTTGAATCGACTTATCGAAATCGAGTTTCTATCACCATATAGACATTGTATTCTCCATTATTTGTTTGATCATTGGAATACAATCCAAACTATGAAATAATGCGCGCGCAACCTATATTAGTTTTTTTTCAAACCTCATTATACGGTGGAAAATTAAATTACCGATTGCAGAAAGGGAAGAAAATAATAGTTCGTCTGAAATTTTGTTTGATGTTCCAGTAGTTTTTAAATACTTGCGCCATCTAGCGGATTTCTATTCCAACGAAAGTCAAAATTCTAAAAAATTCGAAAACAACGATTTTAGCTCGTAAAGAAATGTGTCACATAATTTTCAATACAAATTGAACAATAATTTCTGGTGGTCGAAAGAGTGGAAATAAATAATTAATCAAGCATTAATAATTGACTCCTTTAATGATGGCAATTCCTTAGTAAAGAACTCATACAATAATATGCATTTTTTCTACATATAAGTTTACACATATTACTATGAAAATTACTCATACAATTTTGACGATTATGTTCCTCTTCTTCATTATCTTCTCATATTCACATTAAAGTCTTCAAGAATTTGGAGTAAATCCATGACTATTTCAATTATATGGGCATGATTGATGAATACAGTCAACAACTTTGAAATATTATTGAAAAATTAAGGAGCAGTCACACTACAAATACTATTTTTTTCTATACACAATAAATGCATCTAGATTCCAACAGTGAATCTAAGTATAGACCCCATACAATCAATTTGCGACAGAGAATGTCTTTGAAACAGGAAAAAACCATTATTTACTAACCAATTGTTTGTCGTAAATGGGCTATTTACTTTTGAACATACCTCAATACAACAATTTTCAATGCTCAACATACACAGATATAACTTATATTATTTGTAAATTAAAATAATATACAAAGTAGTTGAATCCTACAATATTTACAACATATATATTCTTATACAGATGTACTCATGAATTTTCATAATAATGTATTTGGTAACTTTTGGTTTAGATTCATAATGAAAGAAAAAAAATAGATTTTCACGAATCTCAACTACATAGAAATATTTACATAAAACAAAAAAGAAAAATGGCAAAAATAAAAATAAAAATTGAAACAATCGACTTGGAAACACAACACACACATCCACACACGAGAGGTCATGGAACGAGAGACACGCTAAGCCGCGGTGGTTCTTAAATTATGGTTGCGTGATGACGGCGCACACCCGGGGCCTAGAGGAGAAAAAAAATGTATAAGTACAGCGGGTGGCCACACGTTCGTATATAACAAAAATAAGAACGGTCACGTTTTTTTATTTTTTTTCCTTGTTATTTTGAATCTCGTTTGAATGCCAGATATCCATTTCGCGCATTTTTATAATCCCCTGTCTCCCACCTTCGCTCATGGCTTTTCATTTTTCATTGTCATCGTCATCGTGTGTCATTATCAGCCACTCTTGACTTGATCTTTGTACATAAAATCAATCGACGCTAGAAAAATGATGGAAATAATTCTATGAACTTAGATGCAATGCGATAATAATATCATTGCATTTTCTTTTTCTTCAATGACCAGTTGAGTATTTATCTAAAGTTTTTATGTCAAATTTTTAATCCACCTCGTGTTATATATTATATATACATAATCCACAGGCTGTCTATAAACTTCAGGTCAACTGTGGAATTCAATTTTCCGTTCATTTCAAAATTTAATTGAGGTATTGTGGAAAAAGAAGAGGAAGTACTTTGAAGGTAAAAAGCTTTTTCATTTAATATTAAATAGATATTTTCAGTCATCGAATAATAAGAAGAATAATGATAATCAAAATGTGTAAATGATATAGTTGGCAAAAGTTGACGATAATTCATTTGATGTATTTTAAATTATTCATGTCAAAATTATCAAAGTTTTCAAATGAACTCAAGTGGACCGAGTCGTTGTAGACAGGCTGTGGACTTACAAGTAAAATAAAAAATTCCAGTCTTCATATTTATTCGTAATGGATTCTACATACGAATATTCAATAATGATAAATAATAATTCGACGAATCATCTTTCGACTATATGAAATTGTGTTGTCATTCTTTGGACGACAATAAAGGCGACTCTCTACTGTTTTCGCTAGAATAGTTGGGTAGAATTAGCGAAGATCCTGCGACTTCTTGAAGTCCTGATGATCCCGTTGGAGAATTACTACTACTTCGTGCACTACCAATTTGTGATGACGATGACATTGTTATACCACCACTATTATTTCCTACACCCTCATTGAGTATAAGTCCTTCTTTCATTCGTTTTTTCTGTTTCATCCGTCGATTTTGAAACCATATTTTGACTTGTGTTTCATTGAGTTGTAATGCTGATGCAATTTCAATACGTCGTGCTCTTGTCAGGTATTTATTAAAATGGAATTCCTTTTCCAATTCAGTTAATTGTTTATTTGTAAAATTAGTACGTCCTGTGTTGTTGAAACCCGGAGACATACTTGATAACGATGTACTCAAACAACTAACAGGTGCAGAAGATGGCGATGGATAACTCGATGCAACAGCACTACTTATTGAGATGTTACCATAATCACTACCATTTTGATTATTTTTTGGACCTGAAACATAACGAACAGTAAAATAGAATCAGTACAAACTGAAGAAAACATCGAGGTATAATTACAGTAATTGTCAATAATTAACAGTAAATGTAGAATTAATTCCATTCTTCCAACGATTATGAAAGCAGTTCTCTAATTTTTCGCAGCTTTATTCCCATCGTAATTTTCTTATAGATGGGGTAAAAACGGAAAATGTAATATGTCCGGATTAAACCCTTTTTGTGTTAAGAGAAGGGTCGACCGTTGTCCACTACAGCTGGTCAGCTTGTCGAAATTCTTCTCGCGGGGGTTGGATAATATATATTGCATGTATACATAATACTGAAAGTGTGTGCAACCGATCATTCGTAATAAGGGCTTTTTGTAACTATACTATATATACATATTGTATCAATGATGGATCACATGTGATGGTGACATCAAATCGATTTATTTACTTTTCATTTTGTCACTTTATTGGCTTTATCTTCGTTAATAATATCCAATTTGTTTTGTTGATTACAAGCAGATGCAACATTAATTATATCGTTTCAATAAATTGTTTCATTGTTACAGTCTTAAATGTGAATTCTCCACTGCTCAATAAGCGATGACGAATATTAATCGTAATGTTTCCAAATAATTTTCTTTCCTTATAATTATGGTTCCAACTATACAATAAACTAAATTGTCTAATTATTTTCCTGCACCATATTATATATAATAAAAACTTTTTATTTAATTCAACTCAATAACTGTAGTGAAGATAAAAAAAATAAACAAACGTGAAAACGAAACAAAAAATAGAACACTGAAGTGAGAAGTAGCTAAATTGATGTACGAGTCTGCTGAGAAAAGTTCCGAATTCATTATCAACTGTTTTTATTTTTCTCTTAACGTACAAAAGTACCTTAATGGCTGTCTCCGGCATTTCAGTCTAAAATAAGTGACCGATCTCTTTATCTTTTCCTCCTTCTCTCTCTCCCTCTCTCTGTGGAACAATTTATTATAATTATTTGAATATTGTCTTTTATTTTCCGTAATTTCACGCGTTGTAAGGCCTGTAACTCTCCATTCAATAGCTCAATACATTTAGATTATAAAATTTTTATTTACCATTGAGATATATTTACAGAAAAATATCTATGGAGGAAAACAAGCATTTTTAAAACGACGCGAATGAACAATGGTCGATAAAATTTAAAATTTATCCATTAAGCTTCTGAGAACGATTGGAAGGCTGTGCGGGGGAGGAGAGAAGGTCAAACGCGTGTATACAGTCGATAAAATACTCGTATACATATAGCACACATGTACAGTGTATAGTCTTGACAAATATTTACGAGGGATTTCGAGAAAACTCGGGCGTCATTGCGTAAAATTGAAACCATCGTCGGTAGGTAATTCAATATTCATCAAACACACCTGAAACTATATATCTAAATGTATGTATATATATATACATGCATACATAATCTGCCCTCAATGAAATTGTTTTACATTGCTTTTACTTTGAATTATCAATACGTGAATATAGTTTTACACTTTCATCAGTTTATGAAGTAGATTTTGACATTAATATCACATAAATGTCAAAATAAAAAATATACCTACTTATGATAGTACTTTGTCATTTATTTTTTATTGCACTTCATAAATTTTTACAAGTCATACATAATACATAAACCACGATTAAATATAGTATTTATTTCGACTGAAATATTCTTCTGTGAATTTTCCTTTTTTTTTGTCTTTTGTTTTATTCTGGAATAAGAATTATATAAATAGGAAATGTGTGAAAACAATTTGGCATTAACGGATTTGAAGTGAAATTTTTTCTGTGAGATTCAAGTTTATAATCTTAATTTATTTCCCAATTTTCTGGTCTCTCCTATTTTCATATCCCCATATTTTCTCAGGTAATTCGATACTTTCAGTGTCAATTTCCCAACTTCCCCTTTAAATTGATTCTCTTACATCTGCGTTATACACCACCATACCAACACTACAAATATAAACATGACATCTATATGCAACATAGCTTTTAGCCTTTGAATAATATTTGAATTGCATAATGCGCCACTTGGTTACGTAGGGGTTAGCTTTTTCATTATCGCATACAGAAGCAGATGATCTTTTGGTGAATAGGTATTGAACAGATTACCGAACCGCACATTCACCATCCCTCAACTTATAACAACACATTCATCAACCCTTAATAAGAGCCCGTATAGATCTAATCACATCGTGTTTTCATTCGTCTCTAATTCTTTGCAATCATTGCTCAGTCGGAATTTTCATACTTTTCACTTAAATATAAATTAAAAATCAACAAAGCATTGACATGCATTGTTCATATATTAAAAATAAATTTTTTTACAATTTTTTTCATTAATTCTTCAACTTCTTATTAAAAACTGAGAGACCAATTCAATAGAAACATAATATTTTATTAAAAATTCCAACTCAGCTCCAATTTTCCTTCATACTTCAACTTCCATCAATACAAATCAACCTCGAAAGAATATTGCACCGATCGATGAAAAGCTCCATCGAAATGAATTCACCCGTTCCTGAGTTTCATATGAGGAAGGAAGAAAATAATCAACTTCTAAATTACCACTTCATGTTACTACTTCTCATAATATTTAATTCTTAATGTGTCAATAAAAGCTCGCTCACACATCATATATATTGATTGTTCATATTCGGTGTGAATGCATTACTTTGTCTCTCGTTCGTCACCTAACTGTGTCTCGCATGAAAAACAGCCGCAAGCTAATAATACCAGTGAAGTCCCGCGGAAATGAAAATCACCGTAGACCCGACACGTGGACGTGTGGCTATATGATGGGGCGGTGTAAAACGGGGGAGCGTATATAAGTATACACACATATATATATATAATGAGTGGAGGAGAAGAAAAAGAAAAAATAGAGAGCGGCGAGCGCTGGTCAGCAGGCAATATACAGCGCCGGGTGGTGAGCTCGAACACGCAAACGATCCTCAGATCCCCTCGTTAGATATCGCGGCCGCTCACTCACGCGCCCGCGAGAACCCCACATGCAACAAAAATACTACACATACATATGTATACACCCACGTATACAGTACGTGATCCTTTCTCACTGTATATATCCTCGTCGTCGCCGATGTTAAATCGTGCGCCTACAAAGATTTTCTATTCAAGTTCACGGACGGAATAAAATATATTCTATAACAAATATATGTATGTGTATATAAATTAAAATTTTTCCTTAACATTATCTGTAATTAACTAGACGCGAATGAACTAATTTAGACTCGAGTATACTACGAATCCTGTGATAGCTGTTATGGAGGGGAAAATGCTATTTCATTGTGTTGGTGAATATATTGTTTTATGTGATAGGCGTTGTGGATAAAACTTTTTTTCCCTTGGGAATGTAAACGGAATTGCGTTTGGTTTTCGACACCAATGAGTTGGATTTCCATTCACGATAAGGAAAGGGAAGTTATTAGAAATTGAAAAGTGAATATTTTTCTTTTCTTCCTTCCTCCGGTTTTTTTCTTTTTATTTGTTTATGTATTTAGATTTTTCATGTTGATTAGTATTTTATGTTAGATAATTCTGTATTACTAATAACGAAAAAGTTTTTTTCTATTCTGGAATTCATTGGAGAAAATCTTCTGTTTCTTCCAACGATCGATGTTCATTACTGTGTGATATTAAACAAAATAAAACATTTGAAATTCGTTTTATTATATTTTTTTATCTAACAGTATTTAATTGAATAGCATCGTCCTTGTTCGTGGCAAACAATTAAAATGTTTTCATATTGAAGATTCATATCTCAATTATGGAGACAAAACGCTGTAGAAAGTAATTCCAATACGTTTGAAATATAATATAGAATATGTTTATATTATTGCAAAGTATCCTCCAGAGTCTATTTTATATTCGTGTATTTTCTGTTCGAAGATTATAGGTTGTTTGATATATTTTTTTAATGCACAGATAGTAATCAATCTATTTTTTTATTTGTCCATTCACGATGCGATGTAGACTGAGAGTAAAAAAAAAACGCTGACAAATTTATCCTCTGTTTTTTCATTGCCTATATCAATAAGTAATGGAGACACAATACAATCAATGAAGTGAACAATTAAATTTGTCTAATAAAATTTCACCTGTGTATTTGTGTCAACGAATATATCTTACAATATCATTGATGGTAAAATATCTTACGAGAAAAATTATTAGCGTTTGTTAATATGCGCATACACACGGCCTTAACTATGATATTCACTCTTGACCAATTGTATTATTCCGTATAACGTGTTCCATCGACATCATAAAATATACAATCATGCTATAATGAAACTCAAGTCATAAAGTCTGGAAGAAATCCCGCAAACATATTATGAAACCAATGCGAAGCACAATCGTATTAAACGAGCAATAAATAGCGATAAAATTCATTTCGTGATATCTGAATATAGTTTTTGGTCGCATTTTCTTTCGCCTCTTTCCCCTGCTACCTCTTTATCAACACTACAATTCTTCTTCCCCCTGATTAATATCTCTAATAGAAATATCTATGGCATAGAAGAAAAAAGAAACTAATAAACGTATATAACAATTAGTTTGTAAAAATTCACACATCAGATTAGAATTTTATTACGATTTAAAAATGAAATGAGCACCGTTTATAAATCTTAATTAAGAACTTCGTTGCTTTGGTTACAATTGTATTCTGATAAAAAAGTATGAAATAACTGTTAATAAAAGATGAATGAAATATATCAATATATTTAATAAATTTTCATTTATATGCAGACATAGACTAGAGAGAGGAATTCATTAATTTATTTGGTACATCGATCTTTCTGTTACGAAAATTCTCACGTAATATCTTGTACCAATATAACGAAAAACTACAACAGGAATTTCATTGACGAGTAAGGAAAAAAAATACATTCGCCAGCCGTCCGTTTTCGCCCTAATCTCCTTGCATAGAGTGTCATTGGACTTTTTGAGGGTTCGATATATAATATATAAGAGAAAGAAAACGAATTTGTGTATGATAGATCGGGAGGGTTGGAGCTTGACAGTATTTCTGTATCGAGGGGTTGGACCTAACATCGAAATGCGCGCAAAAGCCTCTATATATATAAAATGTTTGTGAGATTGGGGGAGAGGGGTGAGTATAGAATTTAATGTGTTAGAGAAAGATGCAATGCGGCAAGAGATGAGATGGAAAATTCCCGCCAATCCCAAAAGAGCTGCGCTACTCTCACAAAGTTCCACACTCTGTTAAATCTGGCATCATCCCCCTTTTTGCTCCGCCTATGACGCATCAATGTGCTCTAGTTTGAATCTCTGTTTGTATACGAATGTGTCGATTGGCATAATCGCATATGTTTACTGAATTGTATGCCATGAAATTCAAATTTATTTGAAAAAAATCATGAAGAAATGTATTCATATTTATTCATAACAAAATTGATGTCATATTTTTTCACCAAGTTTGACTTTGTGCGTTTTTTTATCATTTTACTGACTCAGATGCGATGGTGAATGATTATTCACAAAATATATTAATCTCATTTTTTACGAAACCAGATATATTTCTATATAAAAACAAGAAAATGTTGATAAAGTTTATTATCATCAACTTTCTCCTTGTATTGCTGATTCATATGCGAAGAAAACGTTTGAACTTTGTCAGTGAATAAGAGAAGGTAAAAATTCTTAAATCTCATCGAAAAAAAAAGCTTTCACTGAAAACATTGTCGAAACGTTCATCAAGAGCTTGCATTAAAATGATCTCAACTTAAATTGACATCAGTATGAATGTTATAATTGCCCATGAGCCTATTTGCACAATTTAACAATAGCGAACATGACCTTTAATAACATTATATAAGAGATATTTATTCTGTTTAGTATAATAAGTAGAAGAAAACATAAATTGAAGAGTGAAACAATTAACAAATATATCACAATTACAAGTAATATGCGACACATTATCATTTAGGATTATTATTAGTTTTGTAATAAGACGTCTCATCTGTAATGATTATCTTGAATTTTGCACAACGCCAAAGAAGCTAGCTGTCAAGATAACAAGCCAAGCTCGCTCGGCCGCGTTAACATATTAATTGACTTAACGCGTCCACGTCGACTTGGGCCTATGCGGATTCTGACTGGCGCCAGTCCGTCGCGCAGTTCTTCCCTTATATATACATATATATATATACATATATCATCTTCGACCTATCTATCTGTATATAAAATAAACATAACGAACCTGTGGACAAAAAATATGACAAACAAACAAATAATCCAAGAATATAATCAGAGCAAAAACGTCAATCAGGAATATTCGTCAAACTTATATGATAAATCATCATCGAATGATATATATATTTATTCTATCCATTCATGCGACAATATTTTTAGACGAAGCTTTATCTTATAATAATAACAGATAATATTTATAGTGAAGAATACAAAATTCATCCCTTTGTCGGAATTAAGTTCCATCAACTCATTGTTTCTTTACAGAGCTATTTCACTCATTACGAGACAGGAGAAATAAATGGAGAAAGAAGAAAATTCTCTATTCTTCATCTCCCATTGAGAATTATCAGTTCGTCTTTCTTCTTTGAGGGCGATTGGAAAAATTAGGAATTCAATTCTATTCCAAATGGAAAGATAAACTTTTCAATGCAGAATGATTTGTGCTTTACTCCAATGCAAATTATCCAATACGAAATTGGTGTTGCATTAAATACAATTATGTGAATACTCACCTACTGGCTTTGGTACATTCCTCTTGACCTGCATCCATTTGTAAGTTGGCACCTGAGTATGCTGCTGCTGTTGCTGCTGCTGCTGCTGAGTTGGTTGGACACCAAGAGTATGACCTTGAGCTTGACGATGTTGTTGATGATGTTCATGTACAGTTGTATGAACAGAATGTGATGTTTGTTGGAGACTAGTGCGATATCCAGTCAAATCAGTGCACTCTTCTTTATAATGTACCGTCGGATGAGTTGGATATTCAGTTGCAGTTTGTCTTAATGCCATTGTTGTCTGTGTGCTGTAACGAAGTGCATCCTCTGGCTGAATTTGATGCAGATAATTTGATGTCACCGGTAGAATTTGATATTCGCTATTTGAATGATGAGAATGACTAGATTGATGGTGATGGTGATGATGATGATGACTGTGATGATGAATTTGTTCATGATCAGTTCTGAGATGAATTGGTACTTGACCAATATTTGATTGTTGGAGAATTGTTGGTGCTGTTGTTGTAGCAGTTGCTGTTCGACTATCATCTCTGTATCCAACATCTTGAATTTGATAGGTTTGATTATGCTGATCATTACTGTGACACGACAAATTTTGTTGCTGTGGTTGTTGATTATTAGTGTAATTGCTATAATCTAAATTAGTGTAACTGAGCCCATTTTCAGATGATATAATGGCTGTGCCATCTTCATGTAATACAGCACCCGATGGTGAATAGAATGCTTGTGATGGTGTACCGGATGACGCTGATTCAGGAGTTAAATAAATATCAGCGGATGATGTTGTAAATGGAGCAACTGCTGTTTGTGGATAGTAATGATGATTTGTTAATTCAGGTGATTGTGAAACAGTAGCGTGCCCAATCGCTCCACTACTTGTACTACCAGACAATTGATGATTTGTTGCTTGAAAGTTGTAATAAGAATCAGGCTTGCCGTAAGTCCCGTACATGCCCATGTCCATCATCATCATCCTCACACCAAATTAGCAACATTCAATCGTTTTATTTATCAGTATAAATAAACACATACATTAATCATGAAAATCGATGTCAAATGTCTTTGTTTTTTTTATCCAAACAAATAATCATCAATGTTATATTGATATTTTGGCAGCTTATCCACAATCACTGCATTCATTGTCTTCATAACAACGTGGCACACATTGAAGAATTATCCAATAATAAAAATATTTCTCATAATATTCCAGTTTCAATTTCAAACACTATCAAGATCGTCAGTGTGTTATCCTATTCACACTTTCCATTTCCCATGCACAAATAAAAGTATAAACAATTACCAATTGAATGATATCAACAATTGTTATACGTCATCAACACTAACATGTCACACTAGTGTCAATTTAATTTCAGTGACACCACAAGTACGCCAATAAAAATCATCGTCATACCACGAATTATCATACACCATTAATAATCAACACCGGATTTGTGAAACAGATTTTCTTTTACAATGTAACTAGTCAATAATTATCCACCATCAATAGAAATCAAAGACAAATGATCAAAACCAATAATTCAATTTGAATCGGAAGAAAAGTGAGTGTAGAATAATAGTAAAACTAAAATAGCGCACTTGAAAAAAATCTCATTCGTCTTATCACAACCGTACGACTTGACCTCCTGACGCGGACTGCTCACGACTATAGAACCAGGTGAGAGAGACGCAGGCAAGTTAAAGGGGGACGGGCATTCAGGGCATAGTCCTGGCCTTATCATCATGTCTCGCTCATTCTTGCTCACACGCCAACCAAACTTTTTCCATCTTTCTTCCTAGCATTTTTCTTTCCTTCTTTTTTGTTCCCTACCTTTTTCACTCTATTCGACGTATACACGTTTGCACTGGGATAAAAGGGGGTGCCCTTTCCCTCCTTTACACATAATACTACCTTGTGAAAAGCCACACAATTGGGCGTGTCCTGTTTAATACCACGTGATCGTTGGGTGGGCGTTTTGGAGCCAATGGGGCAAAGCTAGTTGGTCGCCACGCTTGCACTGTTTCGGTGATGGATCGAATATTTATATTTATATATATATATACACATATGTGTAGATGATTTTTTATTTTTTTCCATTTTCCTTTTTTATCTACCGCGTTGCAGTTGACACTTATCGTGTGACGTTTGCATTGCATGCCAAATATAAATGGCAACTATAAAAGGTGCGAGGAATATGTAGAACGAAAAGCTGAAGGAAGAAAGATGTAATGTTACATTTATTTACTCATATACTCATATATTTGTACTTGTATATAATAAACGTCTTGGAATTAATAAAGAATAATTTAGCACACAATTTTATATGCATGTCAGGATACCTGTCATGTAACACTTAACCATTTTTATATTTCAATTATGTAGTGAGTTATGTAGCAGTATGAATCTTCGTCATTCAGCAATTCGATATAGAATATTTTTAATGTGTGTGATCTTATTTCCATGATGAGAATTGAAATGGAGATTTGGTTCATCACAATAATCACTGGCTGTTGATTGTGATGAATCAAGAATTCATCAACTTCGATCAAAGTCAAAATTTCTAGAAGTTTGCATAGGATGAATTTCCATTTCCGAATATGACAGAAGATTTTATCCTTCTCAAACGAATTCAAAATATATTTCACTATATTTATAACTTAAATACATTAATTTCGTAATTGTGTTCATACAGATAATTAAATTAACTAATTATATTCATGATGCAGCTGTTAGATATGTTGAAACACCGCACGATGTGATAAATTAATTAATATATACCAAACGCGCCAAGTCAGAGGCGATATCGTTATACTTGTATAGCTGTCTTATGATCAGGATCGAAAGATCTACTGAGCTCCAATACTATATACATCTATACAAATGATTATGTCCCTCGGGACGGTTTTGGTTGGTCTCACATAGTCGTCTCGACGAAAAAACCGATATGGCTGCAAGAAGTAACATGACCATCGCAGCAATGCACCTACGAAGACCGTCGTCTCAAAAACTCTCATCTTGGAATGTGTCATTCTGTCATTTACACAGGCGAACCACTGCTGCATACAAGTCCATTCTTGTTCGATATATTTATTTATTTCTTCGATGAGTGGCTTCAAAATTCAAAAATTCATAACAATTCATATGACAATTAATTAACACAAACTCATTTACGAAAATAATTAATTCATATCACAAAAACATTGGTAACAGAGTTAGATATTTTTTCTGTATGCTTTGATATCATATCAGCATGAAACAAAAGGTATTGATGAAGGAAGTAAATGTATTGACGGTGAATCAACGATTTATCATATATTAAATATAATCCAAAGTCTCGGATAAAATTAATTCGTTATTTTATGTAAATATTCGCCAGAATTAGCACTGGATGAGGAATTGAAAATAAGTCTGTGTTTAGTGAACAATCCAATGGGTGTTGGCCATAATATAATTAACCCATAATTATCTTGGGTTTTGAAACTGTCATATTTGGACAGGGAAAAGTATTGGGATGATTCTTTCTTATCCTCGTAAACAATCGAATTAGATACCAAACAGATTTTAACTGGTGGTGTAGTGCACCATTCACCTTTCTTTATATGTATATCTATACATATATATGTTTTTTTTCTCTTGTACTGTTCGTCTTATCCGGCACCATGCTGCGTTTTGACGTGGGATGAGACACCTGCATTGTCATTCTCAAAAGTCTAAAGAACGACACGTCTGAGAAACGACGAAGAAGCCTCACTTTATTTTATCTATGAATCCGTGATCCTGACCTGGTATATGTATATATATTTTTTCCTTCTTCATTCTTCTTCAATATATTAGGCAAAAATCTTATCTTCAATTATTTTCGCTCCACCGGAAATTGAAGAATTATATATAAATATAAATGGGCATTTAAATGAAACTGACAAATAGCTCTTGACATTTATGATAACGAGAAGTTTTTTAATTTTTTATTATTCGTGGGAAAAGAATTTTTGTAGATTTTTCAAAGTAAAATTGTGACTACTGAATGAATTCAGAGGTCGAAGATAATTCCATGCCGCAGACTTGTTTATGTAGAATTTTCGGAGATTGGTTGTTGGTGATGGCAGATTGGTATCAATTTTTAGACGGTATTTTCAATTTAAAATGTAAACGAGAGTTATTGTTGAATTTGGAATAGATTAGATTATTGGTCGCGACATTGTTAAATTGAAAATAAATAATTGGGTACTAATAGAATTGAAATATTTTCAAAGACACTCATGGAACATTAAGAATTTAATTCCCAATGAAAGTGGACCATTTCAAACTTTGCCCTTTTCCCAGAGTCAGCCCTGTCCCATAAGCAAAAAATCCATAGTCCAATCATACAGAATTAATTGATGTATTGAATACACTACAATCAATATTATCCTTCAGTTAATTCTATCCATAGTCGATACTATAAAACAAAATTAAATCCATGACACTAAACTTTTGAAAGAAGTCACAAGGTTGCACTCAAACCCAAAGATGAAACATTAATTCTCGTTTCAAGTGCGAAAATCGTCGTACACTTACAAATAGATTTTATTCTGCTGAATGTATGTCATCTGTACAGTAGCTTTCATATATACTTTCTGATATTTATATTTCTAAATTTCAGTGAGAGACAATTCTATTGACTTCTATAATCCCAAACAATTGTTCCCGAACACTGAGCAGTTCTATGTCGCCCTAAACGTTGTTGTCCATCATTGTCTTGTCACTCAGAAACGTCCAAAGTCACAACATACTACAACGGGTGGTCGTGACGACTCGCACAAAAATAGACATTTCCAGTCTCGACATCCATTGAAGATACTTTTTTTTTCGATATATATATATGTCCAGATAATATAAGTAAAAAAAAAAAACTTAGAAGAACTATCGAATAGGTGAGTTTACAGTATCCAAACCACGAACAATAAGTGCACGCCCTATCATGAAAAATATATAATAGGCTGGAATAGATGCGTGTTCAGTTGGAGAATAATGCGTGGGTGTAAAGGGAGGGTAATATGGCCCCTGATGGAAGTAAAGAGAACCAGAAGGTTATATATAGAGGAATTAAATCCCGAGAGAGAACAGGAAAACCATTGCAGAAGAGAGCAGGGGAAAAAAAAGAAGAAATTTTATGTTGTACCTGTGAATTTATCTACTTGGAACTCAATTCTTGTGTTTCATTTTTTGTATCAGTCACATAAAATATTTCGATAGATATAAAATTGTTTTCTAATAGATCGTGAATATGCAAGGAGGGAAATGTATTTTTAGCTTTTTTTTGAATTAGGAAAAAAGTTTTATATTTTTATTGATCTATCATTAAATTTCTGCGGCATTGAACTCATACGTGACTATTTTGAGAGCCAAATTTTACATGAATTGGTTACTCATATTCCATTATTATGTATTGCAGTGTTCCGAATTAAATTTGTATCATGATATAATTGTGATTGATCTTTAATGGTTATGCTGTGTGAAAATGACTCTGGTTATGGTATGAAATATATAGAAACTGTGAAAAATATTTTCATTGAACGTACTAATGGTTACATTAACTCTTATACAAAAATTTACACAAATTATGATTGAATAATTGAATGTTTGTTAATAAAAAGCGTTAAATAAAATTAATAATTCAATAGCATGTTCTATCCATCACAATCTCAAGAAAGAACACAATTTGAAGTTATTTAAATCTCATCGTCAAACAAATTCGCTATTTCTACTCGAACCAAAAATGAAATTCTATTTGTGTTTTTTTTTCATTTTCATGAAAATGGAAATACGTTCAATAATTTAATTCAACTCAGCCTCGGATGCAGTATAACCTTTACACCATATAAATTCTTCACTGTATATAATAAATTTGAAATGTAATTCGAGGACTTTGGGAAGAATCTAACCCAAAATACTAATTGCATCCCTTACAGTAAAATCCCTAAATAAATTTCGTCTGAGTATAATTTTTCGTTATACATGAATAAATGGCGAGACATCAGTCGATCGATCTTCTGCGTTGAATTTTCTATAATTCGCCGCATTTTCGGAAATGATTTTAGTATAGGGCACACAACTCTATAGAGCTGTTGTTGTCTCTTTCCCAACATCCCCCTCATTCACATTTCACTCTCGCGTTTGCACTATCCTTCTTTCACTCTCATACCTACTCTCATCTCACTTCCCTTCCATGTTCCCTCTCTCTTTCTCTTTCTCTGTATATCACACTCGCAAACAGAGTATACGAGAAAAAAAATGGCTCTCATCTATTCTCGTGGTCACAATGGAACCATCCATCATTTCGCGCGAAAGTCCCTCGATTGGTGTGTTCTGACTGCAGGAACCAGTGGGCACGGCATGAATGTGAGGCGTAATCGAATACACTTACAGACACCATGTGTATGTAAGGGACACCGAAAAGGGAGTTCGTATACCATAAGTACACACATATACACATACTTATAACATATACTTCATCATACACATTCATATATCGTAATATTACGTATTAATTTTCGATATCATTTCAGTTACAATTAAATTCATATGATTATGTAAAATAAAGAATAATAAATATTTCCTATACTGTTACAACAATTGCAATTTTAATTTTATTCTAGAAAACGAATTCTGTTCCGGAACATGAAAAATGGAATTCGATATTGCAAACAATTGCAACTTCCACTGAATTCACAAATTATCTTTATCTGATAAGTCAAGTTCAACATCAAAAAATGTTTGTCAATGCCAAGAATGAGAATAATATCTCCCATTTCATATTTTATCTTTCCTGTTCAGAATATTTAAAGCCAAATGTAAATAAATGATTAATCTGATTATTGACATATATGAAAAAAGATGCATATAAGATATCAATTGATTACAGTGGTCAAAGCATCAATGTCTCTGGCAGCAGCATTGAAACATTATAAGATAACATTTACGACCTTTCAACGATCTGTCGATTTTTTTAATCATATATTTTGATAAATAATCCATTGGTTGATATGTATACATAGATTTGGAATGTTTTTCCTTGACTTCTCTCCACACAAACGTGTAGATATAGATTTAAATATAAATATAAAAATTTATATGGAGAGTATACGATATTCTCAACTGTTGACCGGTGGACAATGACTTAGCATCACCAATCTGTTGCATCTAAATACAGTTGTTCACAGGTAGATATATAAATATATTTTAACTGACTCACCACATATGATTTCTATGTTGACAATGCATCCGTGTGCGTATACTCGTATTGATCTTAATCTCGATGAATATCGAATGAATATACGATATATAATTAGCAGTGTGTTCGTTCTTTTTACGTAGCCATATGTACAACAATATGACTGTTTGACAAAAAAAATTATATCGAGTGCGAGGGTTTGGTAAATAATACTTCAATCTATGGATTAAATATACTGAATAGATTGTCAAAGTGAAAGTGAAATGAGGGGGTTGTAAAAAAATTATCTGCTGTATGCATAGAATTATTAAAGTCCGGAATTTTTCATCATTTCTACCGAATTATGTGCTGATGAAATAATGATAAAAACCAAACGTTGGAGTTTGTTAAATTTACATTCGCTTGAAGAATATGTTTAGGGATGTAACACTTTTGTTTATCAATTTTTATGTATTATCATTGGAATGATTGTCCGGTTTTGTTATCAAACAAAAGAATATTGAATTTTATTTACTGGGGTATTATAGAGATGTAGTTTAACAGTTGTTATTAAATTTTGATATCAATTTTTGTCTGTTTATATTTCAGTGATGTACTAATGTGAAATATATTCGCCAGCAATACTATTGATGATGAAGGGTATGTATATTCGTGTCAGTTCTACGAGAGAAGTTTGAAAGGGGAATGAGAGTTAATAATGTTGGCGCGATAATTATGACAGGCTCGTTACTTGGTACGTCACTCAGGACATGAAGTGTTAATGAATGAACGTGTCGAGCCAAGGGGCGACTGGTACCAAGTTTGATGGACTTGACTCAGAGAATGGTGTTGCACTGTATTATACATCAAACTGATCTCCGATTAATTTAATATCTATATAAACATACAAGAATATATATAAATATAAATATTGATGAAAATTTGTGAATCCTCTTTTTATGTACAAAGTCAAGAAATTGAATTTATATTAATTTCATTTGATATTTCAGAGGCAGAATAGAATTGAAATGTAAACATAAAACAAAAATGTTATTTTGAATATCGAGTTTCATCAATTCTTATTTTTCATTCTATATATTTGTTAAGGTATTTGATTCGAATAATTTCAATATTAATACACGTATGGTCAGTGATTCTATATGGCAACATTGATAGACATATGTCAAATGCCTGGATACATCGTAACAGAGTCTCTTCCAGTCTTATCTTTATAAGTATGGTCTCTCGATTTGAATAAAACTCTTGGCGCGTTTCTCGAGACGAGTGCGGTGAGCCGGAAAGTGATTCCCTTGACGCCATGTAGGGCCCCGTGTAAAGTTTTATATATACGATTATATATATATAATACAGTTCAACACGATAATACAATAGATGGCTTGTGAATGACACAGATACAATCATAAATCGAATAGAAATAATTTTTACAATACAAAAAGAAATATTATACTCATTTGAGAAATGTTTTTATACCTTCGATGAAACAAATCTCTGTCGTTTCTCACCATTCATTCATCTCCGACTCATTCACATTAAGAATGTGAATAAAGTTAACCGAGAAGTTGAATAATTGAGAAATAATTCATAGACATAGCTCAGCATCCGCAGAATAATAATCAACCATCGAAAAAGCGTTTTTTTTTATTATTCAAAATAAAACTGTCATACTTACTGACATGATATCTTGATAACATGTCAATCGATTCAATTCAAACAAATTTCGTTCACTTCATAATTCAAATATTTAATTGACAGAAATCGTAGCAACTCCCTGAAATTTTATGGGTATTGTTCGACTCCATTATTTTCATAGGAAAAATTTGAAATATGGTGAAAAAAAAAGAATTCATGGATTTTTTTTTATCATAAATGTACAATCGCTTCTTTCTTAGAGATTAAAATAAAAATACACCCTAGAACAGAGGGGGGTAGATACCCAAATTAAATCAAAACATATTAATCTGCATGGAAAAAAAAAGAATAAAAATAAGAAGTAATCAAAGAGACAATAAAAAATGGATAGATAATAAGACACAAACGAATAAGTTAGGTTTCCCGTATCATTATAGGACGATCTTCAGAGTTAATTGAATGCAGCGTGTGTTGACAGGCGGACATATTGGCAAGCTGAGACGACTTGTGCTTGGGTATACATATATACATATAGATGTATAGATGGGTCCTCGATGACATCGAACCCTAAAATGCCTGCGATCGGGGTTGTGTCAGATGTGGAAGCGATATCGGAGCCTTCGGAGTTCACTCGAGAACTTGTACCTGTCATTTATTTCTTGACCGTGTCGATCTCTCGCGCGCACGTTGTCCTATCCCGTTCATTCTATTCCCACTATTATCTTCATACATATATATAACAACTCATCTCGCTCTATAACTAATTTATATATCGTTGGCCACTTTTATTATTTATTAAGACTAAAGTTAAAAGCTGCGATAAACACTGCAATGTTATTGAGCTTTTGCCCTAGAAAAAATTGATAAGACAGTGAATGGATTTCAAAAAGTTTTTTTCAGTTCAGAGAGAAATTATTGTGAGGAAATTGTGAACAACATGAAGAATGTGAAACAGTTGGATCATGAATTTTCTTATTTTTTTTACCGTTTTTTTCTTTCACAGATCAGCTGCATTGGTAACTTTTTTCATGCTGCCCAGGTATCTCATACGCCATTCAAGGTGTCCTCTGAGAATATATACATAAACAGCAAGAACCCACACGCTGAAATATATCACCACAATATATCCTATATATTGTATAGGTATAGATACCAACCGCAAAAGCAACTTCTTGTCGCGCAGTTTTACTCCTATGTGTCCCAAAGGATTCGTATTCCAAGTCACGCATTTAATCCCAGTGGTAAATCTCGACACTTCATCCCTTACTTGCTCTTGTTCTTCTGGAATCCACCAGGATCACGTCAATGACACGTTCGAAAATATGAGAAGAAGTATAGGAAGAATTTGCGCTTCTATTTAGTGAATCATAGTAAATATATATTTTTCTATAATTATTCGTTCTTAGATTAGTTTCGAAGCATATCAAAGTTGTGGTGATGATCAGTTTGTGATAATAGAGAAATAAAAGGCGTGACTATGTCCCAACTAATATTTTCCTGAAGTTAATCAATTATGAGTGTAAATTAGGCAAATGTAAGACCATTTTTGTTTATAAATAAAGAATTGGATAATAAAGATGATGAAATTAAAAAAAATCGTATACAGATCTTAAAATTCTTCACACAAGCAATTATCGAAATACGTAAACCGATTTCGATTAACTTTCTCATTCGCTTGGAATATTTAGCGATGTTCCTGATGAAATCTCATCGAACTACATTTATTTATATTCCTATGCTATGAGATATATTGACGTTGCTAATTGGTAACAGTCTGCTCAGTTGACGATTCCACAGAGATGTAGATAGAAAGATAGCAAGGTATATAGAAAGGGAGACAGCAACAACCTGTCAATGGATTTCCGTAGTCCACCGTTCATATATTCAGTAAATATATGTGTATATATATTCAAACTAGCTCTCAGCTGCTATACGTTGCGAGAATCGTTTCCTCAGGGACAGATACATCAGGGTGGACAACACACCGTCGCATCTCATGCGACTGAGTGGTCCCACCGTATCGGACGACATTCACTTACAATATATACACAATATATACATTTACATACACCTACATAACATAAATATACATACGCATACATAGATATTTACAAATGCAAAATGCATGTCGAAATAATCAAATATTTTTCCTGTCGCAGTGAAGAACAAAAATTATTCTTTTTACGCTCTGTCGTAGCGAAACTTTGTGTTTCTTCTTTTTTCCATACGGATTCTTTTTTACTTGTGTGAAATATATATATATGTATATATGTATGTATGTTTCCGATAAAACTCGGAATATTTCTATGTGAAGTAATACCGAGTATAATGGAAGAAAAAAATGGAGAAGAAGTTTTCCCGTATCGTCCCCCGCATGCTCGATTCTAGTCGGAAACTGCAGTCTCTTCTTTCCCGTTTTTTCTCATTCGCTTTTCCCTTACTCTGCGCAAATATATATACATGTATAGATGTATATGGAGTGCTGGACCGATCCATCAAAACTGCATGTCAGTAACCATTAGCACGCTCCCACTGCGTATATAACGTCGTTCACTTCTTTGCAATGTCAATTTTGTCCGTTATGAAGGAAATATTTTTCCGCAAATATTAAAATATGAAAATACGATAAAATATTGCAGCAATGTGTTAGGAGATAGCCAAATAGTTTCATTGAAATTATAGAATCAATAATTAATATCCACTCACATTTATCAATTTGTCGATAAATAATAGAGGGATGATCATTTTTTTATTCTTTCTCCATGATGAACCAATAACTCCAAAAAGGAACAGTGTGTATTGCCGGAACGTCGACGGCGGTATTGTGATGTCTTCAACGGGCGGATTTATCTACAGGTATATAACTGTATCGGTGAGTGAAGAGCGCGGGAGCTGAAACAGCAGCAGCCGACCCGCAGCAATCCATCACTGAGGTGCCAAGCTCCCACTTGGACCAGAGAAACAACTAGCTATGACATTCTTCTCGCTGTTATACTATGTTCTTCTGTACGTATTATCTGTATCCCGTACAACCCCCTCTTGAATTTAATTCAATTTTCTTTTTTCAGCGTAAATTTCTAATGTAAATGACTTTCCATTGAAACAATTTCAATTATGAATGAATTCGTTAAAATAGAGAAATAATTAACTGCCATGGACGAGGTCCATGAGATATTTTCATGTCGATTTCATCAAATTGAGAGTATTCGATTTTAGGTGATTCAAATTTTTTTTATCGTATGTGTTTATTGAAGTTAAAGATGTGAATATCTGAATATAAACCGTATAAAAAATTAGCTGATAGTATTTGAGACAGAGATGAGTCTATTGTATATATACAAATCGGTAGCACATTGTGAGAATTTAGTTGCAACCCTGAGTTGAAAGCTGTCATCATTGGAACGGCTGATAGCCAGTCTGAGGAACTTGAAATGTGCGCGGATGTATATACAATACACAATCAGAAGAGAGGGGAAAGAATTTCCGAGGTACATATACCCAATATGTATGTGCACACATATGCAGGGTGTACAATTCTGTTTGTTGGATCATTGTGTACGACAACGAAATCAAGTCTGACGAAGATCGATCGAGGGTAGCATTTCATGCTTCAACACAGAGAGCGAAAACGCTCTGATCAGCTCTTTCTGTGTAAATACGATTTTCTCTTTTCTAGTTGCCGAAAACTATTATATCTCATTGCAGATGTCAATCTCCATGCGTCTCTTTATTCTTTAAGACTTTCTATTAACACGTGTGTTCGGTCATGGTGAAAGCTTTTTATTTATTCTCTGAAATAAATTGAATGCAACTTTTCGTCTTATTTTCACTCACTTTTGTAATTGTTGGGAACACGATTGGTGGTTCGTTTTTGTTAGAATATTTATGGTATGTTTGGAGTAAATAATCTCATACATATATCATATTTTGTTATTATTTTTCCCATGTTTGTAACTGATGAACATTCGAAATCAAAACTTGGCGCGACCTCTCACGTTGGGAATATTTTACAGTGTTATACGCTTTACTGAAATAACCAACACATGGTATAATGCCACTTTTCAAAAATACCATAGAAATTAATATATTGATCAATGAATGAATTCAAGTCTTCGTTTCTCTTTTTTTATCGAAAACATTTAATTCACTTGTGTGCTTTTGTGGGATACAAAGTCTCATGATCTTATATTAGCATTCGAAAAAAGAAAGAATTGAGATATGTTTGTCTTCCACATATACGATTGTTTTTTCTTCGCTTTTTCTTTATCACTCACATTCATCTTTTGAATCTTTTTAAATAATACCTAATTAAATTATAAACATTAACACACGTTTAATCGTCAGAACCTGCAGTTCTTTTAACTTTTCTCTGTTTTGGACTTTGTTTTGGAGTTCGTGGCGATTTATCTGCAAGTAAAAGGCACAGTAATGAAATTAACTGTTATATAACAAAGGTTCATCTATTATCATTGAACTTATACGATATCATTTTTTCAGTTTATACCTCTTTTGTGAACGTGAATTTCGAATTTATTATTTGCTTTCTAAGTACTTACTAAGTCGTTGGAGTGTCTCCTTTGGTAACCAATCATAATCAACATTATTTGGATTGGATGTATTAATCTCAACAGTTTGTTTCCGTGAACTGGTCGATCTCGATTTACGTCCAAATGAAGAGAGTAATTGCTGACCACCAACTAAAGTAAGTATAACACAGGCAGCCAAGAAAATGTACAGGAATACTGTTTCACCGTCCAATCCTTCATCTAATTCAACAATTTGGACGGTTTCATTGTAAACAGCTTCACTATAAACAGCACCACTCTGTCGAAAAATATGAAAATGAAATATTATATAAAACAGTCAACACAGATATGGTCGGATATACTAATGGAATTTTATAAAAAATGAGCTCACATCATCTCTGTAGTTGAGATTGATATTGAGACCGAACGGTCGACCAGCAAAGGTTTCAGATGGGATGAATGAATAAACCATTGTTGCTTCATGATCAGGTTTCACAACTTTGTTAACAGCAAGATGAGTGAAATTTTGGATGTAGAATTTGAAGTCCATTGGATATCGTAATGATGTTTCCAATGTATCGATGATAAAATCAGTCTTCCCTTTATTCGTGAAACCAACAAGGAATTCTACCAATTGTCCTCCAGGAAGTTCTGAAAATTTGTATTTTCGTCAGCATTCATTCTCTCATATATTACAAATATTACTCCAACGTTTGTTCATAAATATTTATACTGTAATAAAAATAATAATACACACCAAGCGATGAGAGTGATGAGACAACAGGTTTTGTAAATAATATCGTCGTATCAGCATCCAAAGACGCTGTTTGAAGTTCTTCTTCAATGTCATCTTCAGTAGTTACATGAACTTCATCTTCACCTCCCTCTTCAACAGTCTCATCTTCTTGAGCATATGCTAGATTGGCATCTATGAAGTAACAATTATGAAAATTAACATGGTATAACGATTCCCACAAGAATACCACAAATATCAACAATAATAATAATAATTTGGGAATATTTCTAAACTTATACAAGATGTTTTGTTATTTTCGTGTAAAAATTCTCACTCTCATAACAATGTTGAATGAATTAACATTGTATAAACTAAAACAAGAGAACAAACTACATTCTCAGATAGAAAGAACTTTGGATAATAGTAAAAACCATTGAAAAAGTATGCAACGAAATAATTCCAAGTAGAAAGTGTGTGCCGGAATACTCACCGTATTGAACATAATATTTCACACTGAAAATTATAAATTAAACAATATTTAAAAATAATACATTACCTAATGTTGTAATAGAAATCAAAGCCGGTATGGCGAGCAGGAGAAGAAGGCTGAAATTCTTCATTTTGTTAACTAATTAAATGAATTTGTTAAACTCTAAATGATTCGTTGGTAACCAAGCCAAACTTGTACATATGATCGTCACCGCGGCACAAACACTACAACGGAGTTGGCTGTGTCATACCGTTTTGGCAACTATGTTCTTGCTACGTGGAAGCGCTGTGTCGTATTTGTCAGTCGTCAGCTGAACAACGTGGAACACGACCAGGGAAAATCATAGTGTCTACAATTTCATGCAAAGCTACACTTCATCTTGCTACCTTACCGTCTCAGGTCGGTAATTTCCATCAAAAAAACCATGTACGCCATCTGTTGAAACCAAAATCGACAAAGTGGCGCTCCGGGAAAGCCTCATAAATTATCACTGCTGCCCTCTCAGTTGACATGGCATTTTGCAACTATTTGTTGACTTGTCAATACATTTGTGTATGCACACGATCTGTCAGATAATATATTTGGCATTCTATGAAGATAATATGCGTCTGATAACATGGGAATAATCGGATAGGAGCGAACATATCAATTTAATTATAATTATATCCCATGTCAAGAGTTGAATAGGCGAATTTAATAGGTGAGTGTGCAATTGTAGGCACTCAATTTTGATATGATAGATATTTATTCGTCGTTCACATACTAATATCACGACATTATTATACACATCTACAGATAGATATAAAAATTTGTATATCAATTTGCGTTTTGCAGGAAGTTGATAAATAATATCAGCGTCATTATGGATTTCGAGGACGACTTTTTCTTCGAAGAAGATAAAATGTTCGTTTCACGTTGAATACGACTAGCTCGAATAAAAAAGACAAAATCATTCTCTATTTGCGCTGAAACACATTTACACTTGTTATATTTATGAACGTATTTAGCGATGTGCTTATTATTCTTTCTTGTGTAATGCATGCTTCGTTGTGAATACAATTGGAACAGTACGAAAGAATGTTCAGCATTGTCTCCAGAGGAAGTATCATCTGTGAATTTGATTGGAATAATTCAGGATGAGAATTCAGCTGATTTATTGATGCCTACTTTGTCACCATCTAATGTTGAATCACAACACCTGATCAATATGGAAGATCGCATGTATGCTTCATTCTTTATTTTCTTATTTTAATTATTTCAACAATATATTTCTTTGATGATATGTTTTACGATATATATCAGTTCGAACTATTTATCTATCAAATTTTTCTAATACATATTTTTGCTTATGGCTTCTATGTATGTTTGTTATTTTTTTGTTGATGTTTTTGGCTGCACTGGAGTTTAGCCCAGAAATTTCACTGATTGGGCAAGAACAATCTGCTAATAAAACACAACTACCCATTCAGCAGATGTAAGTTTAACAGTAACGTGCAACAGGTGCAGCAGCCAATTCAATTTCTTGCTATAACTATTTGTTCTCTATTTAACATTTCGAATGATATTGAAACAATTTCTTGCATTGCTTTGATTTGATTTTCTTGTTCATACTTTCAGTATTTTCTACTTCCAATCATTCATGTAATAGCTATCATCAAAAGAATTGTAACTCAAAACATACAAGTTCGCAAATCATTGGAAATATTATTCAAATCAATGATTTGGAACCTCATGCCATGCAGAGTATGTCATAATTTGTAAGTTTCATTTTTTATAGGGGTATGACAATCACGTCTGGTAACGTCGTAATACAGAAAGACAGCAGCAATCTCATTGGCATCAGTATTGGTGGTGGAGCACCTTATTGCCCCTGCTTATATATCGTGCAAGTCTTTGATAATACACCGGCAGCTTCAGATGGCACACTGCAATCTGGTGACGAATTATGTGCAGTAAATGGGGCATCGGTGAAGGGAAAAACAAAAATCGAAGTCGCAAAGATGATTCAAGCGTGTGAAAATCAAGTCAGCATCAATTACAATAAGCTTCATGCTGATCCACGTCAAGGACGTACTTTGGATATTGCATTGAAGAAGGCAAGAGAACGATTGAATATTGAGTAAACATAATAGACAGATATCATTAATTTGAGTATGTAACACCATCATTCACATCTGCTTTTATGATATATTTGTGAATAACAGGTAAAACATCGTCTAGTTGAGGGGATGGGCAACGCAACAGCCGACGCACTTGGATTATCTCGCGCTATTCTCTGCAATGATGCACTTGTACAAAGACTTATGGCATTGCAACGAACTGAAAATTTGTATCGAGGTCTCGTGGCTCATGCTAAATCAATGTTACATGCGTTTTTTGATCTCACACAAATTTATAAAGGTAAATACATTCATTTTTTCTGTAACTGAATTTTTTCACCCCCAATCTAAAAACATTTTGGTTGAAATATGAATTTATTTGTCTAGTATTTGGTGATGCTTTTGCGGCGATTGGAGTACGAGAACCTCAACCACGCGCAAGTGAAGCATTCCGACAATTTGGTGAACAACATCGCCAAATGGAAAAATACGCTGTTACGATGTTGAAAACATTGAAGCCGATTCTGAGTGATTTGGGGACATATTTGCATAAAGCAATACCAGATACTCGTTTAACGATCAGCAAATATGCTGATGCTAAATTTGAATATTTATCATATTGTTTGAAAGTAAAAGAGATGGATGATGAAGAGCAGAGTTATGCAGCGCTCCAAGAGCCATTATATCGTGTTGAAACTGGAAATTATGAATACAGGCTCGTATTAAGATGCCGACAAGAAGCTCGGTGTAAATTTGCAAAACTTCGTTCAGATGTTATGGTTAAACTAGAATTATTGGATAATAAACATGTTCAAGATGTTGTGTGGCAATTGCAAAAATTTGCGTCGGGATTGTCAAAGTATTATGCAAACACACGTGATATGTTAGCAGCGGTTACTCTTTTCCCAGTTGAAGTTGATTTGACACAATCTGCATTCCAATATAAATCAACTGGACCTCAATCACCGATAGATAACACTTATGAAGATAACGACTATACAGATTATCCGGAAGAAAAAGATGGGGAAAAGACTAGTGTTAATAAAGATGATGATGATATGTTGTTGTTAGATTCGAATGATTCGACATTATTGATGCCGGAATTCAAAGATTTAAAATAACGTTTATCAATGTTTATGCTGGATGAATTATTTTTCAATGATCATTATCTGTGTGACTATAAATACGATGAAAAAATAATTGATAGATAGTCATTCATAAGTCACTAATTTTATCTTGTTATAATAATATATCAAACATTTTCAATTTCATACCAAAGAAATAAGAAAAATATTTATGTTTACATATATATTAAAGTTCTCTACAACTATTCACTGGAAAATTATCCGTCAAATAATTATCATTGTCATTATTGTGTGAAAGATATATTGTTCTAATTACAATGATATACGAACAGTAAAAGCAAATCATTTTGTTTTATTCATTTTTGTTGAAAGTGTTCAGTTCGATTTTGGTAGAGGTTCGCTATTTTGAATAATGGCGGCAAATAGAGAATACGACTGCACCGCCATCTGCGTTGTGATGAAAGATCAACAACTCGTCCATTAAGGTTATGGTTGCAGGCAACGCTGGGAACCGGGATTGACGGTCTTTTTCAGATCAACATCTGTGGCGCGTGGTCCCCCCAGACGTACGATTTCACGAAATCGAATAACATCGGGCTAGTAAATTGAGCTAAAGCCAAATAAATCGCAATCATGCCACCAAAATTCGATCCCTCTGAAGTGAAGAAAGGTATTTTTCAGATTAAATCAATTTTACGTAATATTTTCTACTTGTTACAATCTATGTCAAAAATATAACCTCCAAAATTTATATTCGCAGTGTTCTTGAGATGTGTCGGAGGAGAAGTTGGTGCGACATCGTCGCTTGCTCCAAAAATTGGTCCATTGGGTCTGGTAAGTTCACGAGATAAATACCATCTGTTTTTCAGTCACAACATATTCATAATTATTTCCACCTTTCATTACAGTCTCCCAAAAAAGTTGGTGATGATATCGCTAAGGCTACCAGTGACTGGAAAGGTCTTAAAATCACCGTTCAATTGACAATTCAGAACAGACAAGCTACCATCAGTGTAGTACCATCTGCAGCTTCATTGGTGATCAAAGCATTGAAAGAACCACCACGTGATCGTAAGAAGCAAAAGAACATAAAACACAGTGGTAATTTGTCATTTGATGATATCATTGCAATTGCTCGTTCGATGCGACCACGCTCCATGTCAAGAGAACTCAGTGGAACAGTAAAGGAAATTCTTGGAACATGCCAATCAGTCGGATGCACCGTTGAAGGCAGACCACCACACGATATCATCGATGATATCAACGCTGGAGAACAAGAAGTTCCAGAAGAATAAATAATTGGTAGGTATTGAGCCTATTGCCTTCTTTTCATTATGATAATTCGATGAAACAGTCAATAGATGCAAATTTGCACAAACAAAATGCAACTTGAATTTGGACGACAAAATTGAAGTTTCGTTTCAAGTCTCTTTCGTTTTTTTTTTAATGAAAATGTAAGGCTTTGGACTCTTGGTAGGGGTTGGCATCCCATCCATCTGCTTTAGCTTAAAAGGATTGTTATATCGAAAAACAATTCAGTTGAGCTGGCAGATATAATCGCCATTGGGGAGAAAACCTCAATAACAAATCCAATTTTTTCGCCTGTGAATAGTTGGTACAATTATTTTGTTCTCAAGTTCGTCACATAACAAGAATTTTTTTTATATTGTTTCCAGATGTTTCGAGGCGGCGAGAAATAAAAAAATTTTTAAACTCTATTTATGCCTTGTTTTTTTTTATTTTACTATATTACATGTATTTTACATTTGATGATATCGAAAATTTAATGTGTTTAAATTTTAATCTAATAATTATTCACAGTAGTATCAGATGATTTCAAACTAAGGAATTCAAATCTGGGTATCTATAAAGCAAATTATTTGGGGAGATATTCCAATTTTATTAAGAATTACATTGAAATGGAATTACCTATATTGTGCTATTATATATTGAATAATTCCGTCTCTTGAATTTTTTCATATCTGGTCCGACTGGTATGTTTGCACCTATACCCAAAAATGTACAAACGTTAATTGAGGTAGACAACCAATTATGGGAAAAATGTTTTCGTAAATATAACACTTACATTCTATCGATTCAATTCTTTCTGGGAGATCATCTTCGAGCGTCATTGGCGGACTTTGTAAGACAACATCATTCAAAGATTCGCCCAACATCGATTCATTATCAAATGTTGAAGAGATTTCCAGCGATTCCGAAGCTGATTGCGAGTCTTGTGAACATGATTCATTAATTGAATCATTTGCATTACTTTCTCTATAAGTACCACTCATTATTTGCAGTAGTACAGCAGGATCGTCAATGCCTAATTTTTCGCAAAAATCAGTTGTTTGTTTATTTATACAAACTTTCGCATCAACAAAATTTTCCTGAAGTGAGTCGGGCTTGAAGGGCTCGGCTGTTATTGTGAAATTGTTTGGAATTTCTAAATTATTATCAAATTTATCTAACACATTTTCTCGCTCAATCTTCGTTGGCGTATAATTGTATCGTCCTATCCCACCTTGCCCCGGCATATAATGCACACCATTTTTCACACTCAATAAATGATTCGTCAAATACAATATTGTTAACCATTCCAAGTCATACGACAATGTCAATGGAATATCCTCTTTGTGCGGTATATCGAGCACTTGCAAAAATTTGCGTCTTGGTAAACATTTATCTAATGCCAAGAATTTTGTTACTCTTTCAGTCTCATCATCTTTTGGTACAATGGCTGCGAATTTGCAATGCAAATGAGCAGAAAACCAATAAGTTGGATAATGATGTTTCAAGAGTTCCATACATGGTGGACTGCCGAGACAATCAGACTCGATATCGTCTCTGGAATAATTAGACATCTCAATATCAATCACTCAGTAATGGAATAAAATATATATAAATAAATTTGATATTTTTTTCTCAATTCGTTGAAATGAGATCACAACATACTTGAAGAATGGTTTACGTCGCAATAATTCTCTTTCATTACCGTATTTTGTTATCCCACATGGCCAATCGTGAGACAAAAAAATATCTATTTTTTCACTCAGCTTAAAATTTCAATGAACACAACGTTAATCGACTGATTAAACAAAAGATTCCAATCGAGGGAATGTGTTGAAGGATAAATATGTCTATATACCTGTTTCAATCTAAATATCTCCAAATTTCTAATATGATAAACGCTTCTAATTGTCGAAGCGTTGTATGGTGTTTGTTCAAAATGACCATGCAAAAGGTGTTGGGACTTATAAATTCCCGAAATACCGGCAATTTTTATCCCAGCAATTGTAACAACACTAGCGTATCCCATATAATAAATATTTGGTGCAACCCAACCACCGTAAGGTAACTCCTGAAGATAATTTGATGCCTCGTGATTACCACCAATAAAAATTGTTAATACTGGAGCAACTTTCTCACCTGAATAATATCTGGAAAAGAAGTTGAGTCAAGTGGTAAAGTATACGGATTCAAAAATCCATAGAATTATATAATAACATTAGAATCATTGACATCAGTTTGACTGTCGAGATCCAGTTGAAGTTTCCTCTTTCACCAAAACAAATATTCTATGTAAATTTGTACTAAAATCATCTGTTATTCCCACAGAATGGTATCTGCATCATGATATGTACTAGTTAATATTATCCGATAGAAACAACTATAAAAAATTAAAATTCATGAGTAAATTTGAGTTGAAACCAACTGGATCTGAGAGCCTATTTTTTCAACCAGATGTTGGTTCTACTGTCTGTCTTGCTTCAATTACTATCGATACTTTTCATGCCTTTTTTTTTTCTTTCTTACTTGTAGAATGAACACATTTCTTTATATTTGTCAGGCACAGCCATGCAAGCTAAATCAGTATTATTCCTCGTTGATTGGAAATCTCCACAACATATCAACAAATCAATCTTCGTTCCGCTATTCTTTTCAATTTCAGATATGGAATTGTAAATAATTTCCAACTCCCCATGAGCGCAACCTTCAACAGCAATCCGCATTTTTATTATTTACTAGAGAGACGTCACAATAAACTGTCAAGAGTATTCTTTTATATTTAATTATCACGAGTGAATTTTCCTTTCCTCGGGCGCTATCTGTTGAATATTTTTAGGTTAGAATCGATATCAAGTCGTAATTGACAACAAACCGTGCAAAGTGAGCCAGCGATTGTATGCAGTAACTCAGAGCGTGTTACACTGTCATAACCAAAGTCAATTGTTTATAGATAAAAATTGAATCGAACGTGTGGAATGGTTATAAACAGAATGTTATAATGAGGTGACTTTCAATTAAATATCAACAAGTAATGCATAATGAAAATAGAAAGGCAATTTGATTAAAGAAAGGATGATAAATCATGATGTCGATGATGGATGTGTGTAAAATTTGCGTAATAATCGTATTATTTTTAATTGTCGCTAATGATGCTGAGTATACATATGAAATTGATTGTAATAATCTTCGAATGGGTCAATATATCTGTCCACATCCTGAATATGATTTGATTGATCCTAAAACACAACAACCAAGAGGTTGTACAAAAGAAAATAAAGCCAAAGGTAATAACGCACTTCTGCCCTTATCTTATTTCTTTTTGTATTTTAATTTCAATTTGCACTAACAATAGCAACAATGAGATCATAAATAACATTCACTTGTTTCAGTTGTTTGCTTAGCAGCCGATGGACTCATATGCACAGAAACTAAGAATAATACATTTAGGAGAGACATCCCATGCAAATGGACGTGAGTTATTCACTTTCTTTGTTGTGAAATAGATTTGTTTACCATCAACATCTTGATATTTTTATGTAATTGCAGTAATGGATATTCATTCGAAACGTCAGTATTGCTATCAATATTCCTGGGAATGTTTGGTGCTGACAGGTTTTATCTTGGATATCCAGCTATAGGTCTACTAAAATTGTGTACACTTGGATTTCTATTTCTCGGGCAATTTTGCGATGTTATTCTCATAGCAACTCAAATTGTTGGACCAGCTGATGGGTCGCATTATGTTATGCCGTTCTATGGGCCAGAAATCAATATTATTAGAAGCAACAATTTCACATACAGAGTACCACAACAAGATTGGTAATAATACGATTTAGGATTTGTTTATTCGTTATTTTGCAAAATTAATTCTTCATTAAATGTATCAGATATACAAGCATACAGAATATAATTGTTATATGAAAAACCAAAATAATATATGAGTCATTTTACATTGATAAAAGAACAAAAAAATTAAATATAAACATGGGATTCTTTTGAGGTATATTTGTACTTCGAGCACGTTTGCGATATGTCATCTGAAGTGATACCAAGTCAAAATGTACGGTTCAAATAGAAATGTTCGACGCATTTAACACTCACTTGTGATCGAGAAGACACCGCGTACTATCATACAATGAAAATGCGCAACGAACATTTTATTATTTTTAACGTGCTTTTTTTTCTCTCCACAATTACATCAACAACAGCAAAGGTGAGTATAATAAACAACAGGACGAAAACCTGCTCAACAAATATGTTTCAATAATATGTCATTAATAATAATATGTGAAATATAATTCTGTAGAATGAGACTCTGTGTGCTATGAAGAAACACATTGCGGAGCAGCGTCAAGCAGTGGTATCACCTAAACAATGCATTTCAAATCATTATTATGATGAAAAATTGGGAAGTTGCAGACCCATTCCCGGTGGTGGTGTCGGAGCATTTATATATGCAACCCGTAATTGTACAACGGAGCAATTCATATTAGCTTCGAGTGACAGGAAATATTATATATTTTGCGGACCATCAATATCCATTCATGCAGCCTGTCCTGAGGGTGAAGAATTTTACGAAGAGCTGCAACGATGCACAAAAATATCAGATTGTGATATCGAAATGACAACGGCTGCAACACAAACTCCTACCATCATAACCACAGACGATGATTCTAATACTGAAACAACCCAGACAACCTCATCAATCACAGAAACTCCAGTGGCATTGAGCACTTACGTAATGACTCGTTCAACGGAATTAGAGATGACAACATTGCAGATGACAACTTTGGAGCAGATAGATGACGAGGATAATCCCACATCTACACCCATCTCCGACTCTACAGACTCACAAGTTACGGAATCAACACACGCAGAAATCACAACTATTGTTGATTCAACAACGAAAGCTCAAACAGTTGAAATTCCGTCGAGTGAAATTCTATCATCCACCGTAGGCCTCCCTGAAACATCAACAATGATTGTCGATGATACATCAACAGAACAATCATCGCCGAGTGATACAACATCGACGAGTACAACCATTTCTGCTTTAGAAACATTGTCGACCGAAACTACGACTGGGGACACAAATACTGAATCTATATTAGGCGAATCTCCACCTGAGGTGAATACTGAAGATGATTCAGTGATGGCAACCGAATCGAGCACCGAATATACATCAGCCACAGAGTCTGCCACTGAGAAGATTCCAGGCACTGCAGCTTTCACTACAATGCCACCAGTGGAATCGAGCACTTCAATACTCTCATCATCGACAGATACCGTAATTGAAAATACAATGAGTGAATCTGAGACAACAATAACAGAGCCGACAACTTCAAGTACACCATTAATTCCCTTACGGACTGATGCCCCAACTGGGGAGACCACAGATGACTTTGAGACTACAATAATAGCGATATCAGACTCAAGTACAGCATTAAATCAATCACCAACCGATATCACAACTGAAGCGGTCACGGACATCTCTGTATCCACGGCACAAGAATCAACAGACTCGAGTTCATCTTTAGCAATAAACAATACAGATATTACAACACTCCAATCATTAGAAGTTGGTACTCTATTACTCTCAACGACAGAGTTGAGTACTGACGCCATAACTAACAATCTGGAGATTGTGACAACCCAAATGAGTACTTCGTTATCAACATCATCAGAGATAGTAACAACGACTGAAATGACAAGTAGGACTGAAAATACGATAACGCCGTCATCTGAATCTACCATGGATGAAGTAACAGATGATATAACATCGACACCTCCAACAGAATCAAGCGCTCTTTTGCTCGAATCATCAGATGAACCACCAATTGAAGAAATCACGAACACTACTGAAGAACATGACGCAGCTACAACGCGGCCACCGGAAATAAGTACTCAAGTAGATGGAGAAATGACTGATATTTCCGAGGTCACGACCGTTGATTCATCAGAATCGATCACATCATCCCCCTTATCAACACAACCGAGTGCTGATAAAACAACGAGGGATGCCGATACTTCAGTGAGCACTTTAGTGAACGAAAAACCAATTGACCATTCCGAGACCACCACAACGCATCTTCCTGAATTATCGGATTCATCGGAGTTGACAACTCTTTCGTCTCTGACGACGGTACTAGAAGCTGAAGGAACTACAATTATTCCTCCTACTTCAGAACCACCATCGGAATCAAGCATACAAGACCTTGAAATGTCCGATCAACCGGGAATCGAAGATAACAGAAATGATTTTGACTCTGTCTCAACACAGTCGACTGGAACAGATACGATGGCTGAAAAAACAACGGACAGTCTTGGAGCAATAACAGATGCTCCGCCAATTTTAAGTACTTCAGGACTTGATGAACAGTTTACGGAATTAAACACTTTCCCTCCCGATTCATCAGATGAGCCAATAACAGACCCCTCGAAAGACAATGAAACAACAGTTAATCCTGAAATTACATCATCTGAATCGACCGAATCCATTTCTACGTCTCTACCGAGTTCTACTATGCAAACTATTGATGATATTGCAAGTAATTCAGATATCACAACGTTGGTATCTACATTCGCTGATAATGAAACTTCAACATCATCGACGACAATGCTTTTTGAAGAACAAACAATCACTTTCTTACCAACGATCACGTCAACATTCACACCCAGTCAAAATGAGTGCATGCAACAGTGTGTCATGCAATGCAAAGCACCGTGATCAAATTCTCTGTGTCATAAATAATGAGTAACGATTTCGATGCACAGCCACAGCATCATATTATTGATTCGTCATCTTTCTGCCGATACTTCCAATATTATAATAGTTTTTATATGCAGAGGGTCAGATATCGGGGATTAAATCTATCAATTCTTCACAAGGGTCAATTGAAAGAAGAGAATAGAATTTTCAATTTCAAGTTGACCTAAAAATAATATTACTACTTAAGTATATATGATACAATTAATATATTTGTACATGTGAAAAGGTTCAATGAATATTGAGTGTTCCAGAGTATGGGATTGAACAAGCTCATATCAGGTATGGCAGATTTCCACTGAAATCTCCAAGTTTTTAAAATGAAATACTTATTCAACTAGAATAAAATTGTCTAAATAATATGTATTAAAACATTCGATTGTCAATAGAAAATAAATACATTTTATTAATAATACACAAATTCAACTATAGTCTCTGCTCGGAATCTTCGGGTAAGATTCTTGCATCGTGTTCTTTTTTTTTACACTACACATCCACTCAATTTTCCTGATGCTCTTCCCGACTGACTAAATCGTAGTAGGCACCATGTTTTTGTATCAATTCTGCATGACTGCCCATCTATCGCGAAATCATTTAATTATTATAAATAAAAAATTTATTATGCGAATTCGATTACTTGTTCTTTCACAGGACATTACCTCAACAATCTTTCCACGTTTCAAAACGACAATAACATCAGCATCCTTAACCGTACTCAATCTATGAGCAATTATAAGAACAGTTCTACCTTTCATTGCGTTCTCTAATGCTTTCTGTACTACCCGTTCACTTTCATAGTCGAGGGCACTGAGAAAAATCCAAATGTGTTATTATATGTTTAGACAATACCGCTTACATAAATTTTTCCTCTCATACCTTGTGGCTTCGTCAAGTATTAAAATGGATGGTTTTTTGAGCAATGCTCTAGCTATAGCGACACGCTGTTTCTGTCCTCCGGACAATTGTGCTCCTCGTTCACCAACTTGTGTATTATATCCTTCCGGGAAACTCTCTATGAATTCATGAGCATTTGCTTCTTTGGCCACTTCGATGACCTATACCAATATAAAGAATATCAATTTTATAACTGGTATAATGCAAATGATTATGAAACGTTCGTTAACGAATTATTCATTTACTTCAGCATCAGATGCACCAGTTCGGGCATAACGTATGTTTTCCATGATGCTTGTGGAAAATAAGATTGGCTCTTGATCAATGTATCCTAATACTTTACCCCTCAAATCACACGAATTCAGTGTTCTGATGTCCATCCCATCGATACTTATTGAACCTTTGTTAACATCATACATCCTACAATGAGAAAAAAGAACAGAACATTGCGGCGAATCGAAACAGATGAGAATTTCGAATAGAACATAGAATTGAGTTAATTTTTGTACATGTAACAATAGAATTTTCGACCTTTCTAATAATGTGGCGACCGTTGATTTCCCATTTCCACTAGTGCCAACAATTCCAACTGATGATCCAGCGGGAATGTCGAGATTAAAATCTTTGAGGACGGTAAAATCAGGTCTTGTTGGATAGCTAAATGTCACATTTTGGAATGTTACGTTGCCAGCTAAAGAAACATCTTCAATATGTTTTCCATTGATCATCATTTGCGACGGCGGCATTTGGAGGTACTGATAATAATTTTTATGTCTCGTGAGTCAATCTTTAATCGACATGTGTAAATATGAATATAAAAATAAACGAGTGGACCAATAATGAAGAAGTGGAAATTTGGAATTACTTCGATTATTCGAGCGCCAGCGCTTGAAAATTTCACATATGTTCCAAAAAGCAATGACATCTGTGTCAGTGATTTCCTTATTGTTTGAGTGGCCATTAAAAATGCCATGAGATCACCAGGCGATAGTGAACCACTAGACATCAAATGGCCACCGAAATATAGTGTAGAGAGCAAAATTCCATTAAGAAATAGATTGGTTGCAGCTTGAAATAAACTTATCCCAAGTCCCAATTGCTCATAGAGAATTGCCGCTCGCTCTACTTCTTCTCCAAAAAATTCAATTTCTTTTTCTTCAGCAGCAAATGCTCTTACCTGTGGATATTCCATAAGTCTGAATGGTGAATTTGACTGTTCAGTACATGTATGAATTACAAATATTACCGTTCGAATATTTTGTATTGCTTCTTCGCAAACTGCTGTCGATTGAGCGATTTGATCTCGAGCCTCTCCGGACAATTTTCTCAAACTCTTGCCAATCAAACTACCAACAAATATAACAGTTGGCATACATAAAACCATGACACCTGTCAGTTGTGGCGAAATGATTATCACAGAAATCACACAACCAACAACTTGTGTTACACTTTGTAGCCCTTGTGATATGATTGTTTTGAATGAACTTTTGAAGTCTTGTATATCAGCAGTTAATCGACTGACAATTTCGGCAGAACGATGTTTATCAAAAAATTCAATGTCTTGCATCATTATTGATTTGAATAGATCCTGGCGTAGATTCATGGCCACTCTCTCGCCGACATATGAGAGCATATAAATATAGGTGAATGTAAAGAGAGCCTGAAAACGAAATGGTTCAGCAGATGAGAGCCACATTGATTGAAATTTTTGTAGAATGGTATTGCACTAAAATTTTGAGAATTGAAACACACAGACACATGTAATATATACATTTACATACTTGAACCATATACATACGAGCTAAGCTAAATGCGGGCGCCGCAAGTTGTTGAAAAATGCTTGTCATCAAAGCACTGTCATCAAAACCACTTTTCACTTCTTGTCGTACTTTCGTTATAACATTTATTATATCACCAACACTTTGCGGGATCCAAATATTAAGGATCGCAACGACAATGGCACTCTGAAAGTGAAAGCTTTATGTCATCAGAGAAATTTCAAGGGTGATTCTTATTAAGGGGAATACCAGGGTGGAATGTCGAAGACATCAGCTTTTTCGCAATTCAAACGATGGAAATTGCTGAAGCTACTGACTTAGCAAATGAAATTAGAAACAAACTTTGATCTTGCTTTGTTCAAACTTACGTTCTAGAGGCATCGAAAATTATAACGCCTGAATAAGTTATCCAAACCATTCATTTTCTGAACGAAATTAATCATAAATGTCGTCAAATATCTTAGAGCAATGATCAGAAAGTTTAGTTTTTACATCAATTCAACATTTGTGAGACTGTAGTTCATGACAATGACTTCGTCCAACGGAACATGCAGTTTTCCATTTTTGCGATGAATATTCACATTTTCGATCACCCATTCTTCTGCTATAATATACAACATATGAGTGAAACTATTTTCAAAACTTCTTGTTAAGAGTCTTATAACTTTTACAATATATAATATTCTCGAATAAAACTCCATCGGAATCTTGTTCAAAAAAATTAAATCAATTCTGAACATTCATTCTTTTGTTCTATACCTGGAATTTTTCAAAATCAAATTCCCAGAAATAAGTAAAATTCCTTTTGGCATTATCCTGGTGAGTTCCCCTTAATAATATTCAAAGAAACATCTATGACAAACTCACTGTTATTGCCACCAATAACTGGCACAAATGAGGTAGAAGATATTGCAACAGTATAGACCATTCTATTGCTATAGGTTCATCTGTTTCACTAAATTCAGTAATCGTTTTTTCAGTGAAAGCTTCACACTTCACAGTATGACACGAACGTCTTAACATCCATACTGATGAAAAGCCTAATCCACCTAAACTAAAACGTGTGAGAAGACTACTGATATTTTTTTGGCTATGGTTTGGTCTTATATCCAAAAACTTTTTGGTATTTATATTAAATTCACGTTTTATCGTGTTGATCAGTTTCCCTTTTGTTCTTAGAATATGTTTCCACGAGATATCCCTGAAATTACAATAAAACTCATCAGTATTTGTGAGTAAGCGTGTTTTTTTCTCAATAACACATTGCGATGTTTAACCCCAAAATCATCAGATAGACTGCATTGATAAAAGCAATAAATATTCCTGATATCCAAGTAAAACGATCAATTATTATTACCTCGTGGTGCCACTACTTCTTACTGTATTTCGTGATGCTATGACAATCCGTAAAAGTGACATTTTATTTGTATGTTCAATTAATATTCGGTCTCTTTCACAGCTGATGATGTTCTCGAGAAATTTTTTTGAACAATTTGCGGGATAACCTAACCTGTATAGACATCAATTCTACCAATTCAAGAAGTCATAGAATTATATGATTTTCATAAATGAGATCATCAATCAAAATTACTCAATACTTCCAATTGCTAGGCGACCGGTTATGTAATGGAGTTTGGATTTTTAATCAATTTTTAACGTATAGTCCAAAAATTTAATTTGTAATATATAATATTTATCACGAATTCCTAAAGGAATCTTCCTACATGAATGTACCAAAAAATTCTGAAGGGCCAGAGTACAAACAATTAGAATTCATCAGATAATTCAACAAACTAACAATGGAATTGTTTTTCTCATTTCTATAAACTAACATTTTCACGAAAATTAACGTTTCGATTTGAATTTGCCGCTACAACAAAACGAGGGGACAGAAATAGCGCGCATGGAACTATGAATGGCGGTTCATCTTTAAGTACAGATTTGAATATTGACATAAATGGTATTCAAAATACTAAATTAAATTTGAATGAAACGCTGGGAGATTCGAAAAGAGATAAATTCATTTCAATTCGAATTATTGAACATATCCTTATAGAGTATTACCATGTACCTATTTTCTATGCTACTTTAATCATCATTCATAAATATACCTGTACATACACATTAATACTGAGACTATGTCTGTACATGGGTGAACGTAGGGTGGTACGCCACCGTCATACGCGCGTACCAGTTGCAAAACTATAGGGGATGTAGTATTGATCAATAAAAGCAGTTCAGACATCAGAGAGAGATAACAAAAAATGAAGATTACGGGGCGAGACTGGCCGGTATAACGAGACAGCTGTTGTTTCGCCAACGTTTTTTTTTTACCACCTTTACTACTTGGAAAGTGCGTTGCGTGCAAATAGAGAAAGAAAAAAAAATAGCCTCACGAGCCCTTCAATCGCATATGCCATTTGAGTGAGAAGTTGTCAGGTTTCCATCCCCATATACAGTCTCTAATCATAAAAAATATTCTCTCTTCGAAGTAATTTCACATTGTATATTGACAACAAGTTAAAATATATCTTCTATTATCTAAATTTACGATATTTAATATCGGAATAAAATAAATGAATATTAAGATTGTGAGACAAGAGAGGGGAGCATAATTTGATAGAAGAAGAAAAACGAAATAAGGGCAAAAAAGTGCTACAATGTGCCTATGTGTTGTTGTACGAGATCGAGTTCACTGACACTGATGTGTGTTTGTGGGTATTTGTATGCGTGTGCGCGTGGTGTAACGCAAATTATTTGCGTTAATATTTCGTGAGTGTAACGAGGAAGCAGGCGGACCAAAGCTGTACATCTATCACTTTCCAATGCAGACGCTCCGAAAGAAAAATAGTCCATGCAAGTGTAAGTGCAAGGAGATATTGGTGGATTTATAATAAGTTATTTCGAAATTATTTTTCCATTTATTCAGTCGATAATATATTTATTATTTTTTTTGTTCTGATTTTTGGAGTAGAATAAACGAATCATGTTTGACATCAACATTGATTGAAATTCACGACATTTACAGTGATTGAAGTCAAGGTAATTTTGCTACTACAAATTAATTCAATCAATCCAATTCAGTTATAAATAAATTTCCGTTCTATCGATATGAATGGAATGTATTTTGAAATAGTACTTTCAAAGATTCACGTAACATTCGAATTTGTTCACATGGATTTGATTGAATTAGTTATACAACATCCGTATCGAGAAAAGCTAAACCATTTTTAACATCCAATTATTTTTGCCAATTTATAAATAATAATCAAGTCATTCTGATATCACTGATTGTTACCAAAGATGATCCATAGAAAAAAATTGAATCTCTTTGTTTGTCCTCAATAGAACAATTACCTTGACCTCAAGAACAAAAATTCTTCAAAATATGTTTTTATCTCACTGATACACCAACTTAACATATTACAATCTGTTATAATTTCCCCATATCATATTCAATTTCCTATTCACCAATGGAATCTTGAATCGATTTTTATTGAATCTGTAAGATTTTTATATTAAAAATAGTAATGAAAGGGTGAACAGTAGAATGAATGTATTATGTTGAAAGGAAAGTCATGCCAGTAGCAGGATATAAATAAAATATTGATTAGTGCCATTGGTGAAAGAAAATGAATTTCATTGAAAAATTTATATATGCTACGAGTATCGTACTATTGTACATTTGCACCGATGCAGGATACGAATATATCTCATTCAGTTTTACAGGGGTGGTAAAGTAAGGGCGCAATGTGGCTGAAGTGCAACAGTACTATTACTTGCTCGTCAGATGTCACCACTTGTCGCTTTTCGATCTTATTTTTAAATACTGAGTGCAATTCCAAGTTCATATCTCCAACATTATGAATAAATGACGCGAATATCATCAATATTTTTCATTCCACCCTACCAAAATATACGACAATAATTGAGATGAATTTGCCAAATAAAATTACGTAGGTTTTCACGTATCAAAAAAAATATGTATTGATAAATGAAAGTATGTATTAATAAAAAAAAATGTGATTATTTATTCAATTTATTCTTCACTGCTGAACGCGCTGGAGAATATATATTCATCCATGCTTGAATATGAACCAGATTGTTAACCTTTCTAGTTTGTCATATTACAAATAATTTATCACAAATAAGTATGGGTGGGCGCGAGAAGGGGATGAAAGTAAAATTATAGCATGAGAGGATCCGCATTCATGTTTCACCACAAACTGTCATTTATTATTTCATCGTGATTAATGGTGTGTGTAATATTCAATACCACAGTATTGAATTTTCATTTTCAGTTAATGGCCTTGGTGTGGTGTTTGCACATATGGCCTTCCGCTGAACTTCCGCATATATACATTATACACATATAAATCTCATAAAATTTACGGACAAACCATATAGACTCAGGGATTTTATTTCTGAAACATATCGTAAAAATAAGTCGCTTCTGAATGATTGAAAAAGTTAACAAATTCTCTTCCAACTGCCGCAATTATTTTCTGGATTGTATTCCAATGTCGATTTGATTTAATATAATTTTGAGAGTTTCAATCCAGTAGAATGAAGACCCATTTGTTATTTGGATTCAATTGTTTTGAGTGTATCGTGATGATAAGAATGGAAAAGAAATCAAATGAAATAAATACAGAGGGTATTGAGTAGAAGGCAGAATAAAGTGAGTGATGGGTTGGTAATAAAAAAAAAAGTGTAGTATTGGCATATATAAGTTCAGAAGAGTGGGCATTATATAAATACGTATGTGTATATGCATATAATGTACATCAGCAAAGTGTATATACCGTGAAGTAGAAGTTTGGAGTGACGACAGTTGGCGTTCTCCACTTGTGCATTTTATACACGGGTGTTTTACTACTATCGCCCATTAGAGCCAAATTTAATCGGCTCAAGTTGCCAAGCCGACCCCCCATCATTCGACAGCACCCACATTGCGGGAGTTTTACACTAATACATATATTCATTCATGAAATCGACACAGCAGTGAGAGAAAAAATTAAGAAAATGGGAATGAAATAAAGTTCATGCAAATTCGCCGATTCAATATAATTTTTGATTCATTCATTCTTTTTATATTATCAAATTTTTCTGGCAATAAACTAACCATTTTTTCCTACATTCACAATAGAATTGATTCAGATAATTTTATTAGTGTAGACATGGTCGGAAATACTGAATGACAAACGATTATGAAGATGAATAATACTGAATCGCAAATTTGATTAGTTTACAAGCATTTTGGCAGTAATTATTAAAAATATTGAGTCAAGTGAATGAAAGATGTAAAATTAATGTTTTTTTTCTGTTTTTGATGATGTTTCAGACAAAAAGGAGCCCACCCGATTTCTCGGGGAGGGTGTATCATTCAAAGCAAAATTGATTGGTATATTGGAAGTGTCGGAGGCGCGTGGTGACCGAATGTGTCAGGCTGCCCTTGCCGATTTGAAGATGGCTATAAGGGCAGCTGGTGAACATAAACAACGTATTGCTGTACAAGTCAGCATCGATGGATTACGATTGAGAGATGAAAAGACTGGAGTAAGAAACAAACCAATGTTTATTGTTATATCAATGTAGATAAAAGGATTTAGTTGTCGATTTGTACAAGCCAAGAAGCGTTCAGAATTGTGATGAATTCATTTTCTATTCCGATATCCAACCTGAACATTTGTGGATATGTTTTTTTTTTAGAATTAATAAACGAAATTGAATTAATTTAATGTCATTGATTTATGTATATGATTATCAAATGGTTGATGATTTATTTTCAGGAATGCCTTTATCATCATCCAGTTCACAAAATATCATTCATTGCTCAGGATATGAGTGATTCACGTGCATTTGGTTACATATTTGGTTCTCCAGATACAGGTCATCGATTTTTCGGCATCAAGACGGATAAAGCTGCGAATCAAGTGAGTTCCATTGAAGACTAATCGACTCTATTGACATTGTTCAGGACCTACCTATACCGAATAGTTATCTAGATCCCCAGCAGTGAATAATAAAGGAAGCTGAAGTGAACTTAGGGGAGATAGAGAGGAAGAGAGTAAGAGAGAAAGAGAAAGAGAGAGGCTCGTTCAGCGGTGTGAATTGTACGGTGCAATAGAGTTTCGACTGTGTGAGCTATTACGACCCCTGGAACGTTGGACACAAAATTGTATTTGCCCAATCCACGAACCAATATCATCCCTCGAATGAAGCTTCCAATCGTTGCTCTTCCCCCTGCACCCTCTGTCACTCAGTCAGTTGCATGAATCTCCCTGTTTCCTCTTGTCGACGATTATTTCGGGGCGTATGTAAATAATTGTATTACATCGCCAGGTTTATCGGACCCGAATAATTCGTATGCTTCACCGCCGCTAAATTACACTCCTATTCTCTTTGTTCTGACTCTTCGGGGACGGTTATATATCGATTCGTGTATATGTATAGATTATCAGTGTTGTCCTCGAAAATTCGTATCATAGACAATTGAATGAGTTGATTGATACCAATTGATGGGAGTGAGACAAGTGCAATTATTTTCGAAACAGTGGATGAGATGTTTTTCCTGTTAGAGAATTGTTTACTTAAAGTGGAACTGTGAGTTAATGGAATTTTCTTCATGGTGTCTATATCGTGCGCAATATATGCTTTGTCTCTGTTTGTCAGATTGCACTGTGAATGGATTTTTTCGTAAAAGTTGTTGCTCACTCCTGTCATCTTCATAATTTTTCAATTCTATCCAGTGCAATATGAATCTTTTATAGTGTACAGTCATATGATGATGATGAAACTTCTGAGACTTTCAGTTTATACGAGTACAATGTGTGCTATAGTATTTCCCAGTTTATATTATGTCTTTGATGTCAGGCTCATAACGAATTATACTTTTCAATTCTGTATTCAAATTGAAGACAATGTATGAGAATGTATTTCATGATGTAAATTTTCATGTAGGTGGTGATTGCAATGCGTGATCTTTTCCAAGTTGTGTTTGAATTGAAAAAAAAAGAAATTGAACTCGCAAAACAACATATTGAACACAATTCTATGAAATTTCTTACAAGTGATATCTTTGTAGAGCCAGCGCCAGACACAAAGGTAAGCTTTTGGGCTTTCTTTTGGCCGACGGAATCAATTGCACTTCTGCATAATTTTCTATTCGAGTGTGCTTATTAATATTTCAGGGGGCTGCGGGGACTGAGAGTTGTATACATCGTATGCGATCCTCAAATGCTGATGCAGAGAAGACAGCAGATAAAAAAGCTGATAATAGAAGTGGTGTAATTGCCGATCTTCTTGATTTACAATTTGAATTAAATTCATTGCAACAAGGTATTCATCAAATGGATAAAATAACACCGGAGAATGCGCGACCATCATCCGAAGATCCTTTCGAAACTGATCCGTTTGGTGATTCATTCACGAACATAAAGGTTGGTTCATTGAAGATATTATTTCGTCATTCTGAAGATTAATAATTGACAATTTTTGTCATCGTTGTGCACTGAATATTTTTTTGTGGTAACTTGAAGGTAAAAGGTCCTGTCCAACCGATGTTACCGCCCCCTCCTTCATCGACGAAACGGGGTCATTTGGAACGCCAACAAACCATACCAACCCCATCCTCCTCAACTTCAAGTCCAGCAACAGTTTTGCCAAGCAGAACTTCACCACCACAACAAACTACAATGCGATGGTTGGAAAATGATGTTGAAAAACAATTTTGCGATGGTGAAATTGCAAATTTAACGAGCGCAGCGTCAGCAGACAAAGATGCCAAAAGTGATAATGTCAGTTTACGATGAGAATATAAAGTGAAATGGAAATGATCGAAATTTGTAATTTATTAAGTTTCTAATATGTACATCTGTTTTTTCTTTTTCTGCAGGATTCAACGTCTTCATTCAGAATCCAGGGTAAAAGTCCACAAATCGATGTCTTCACTGAATTAGATCCACTGGGCACTGGACTGAGCAAACCTTATATTGACAAAAAAGACTTTTTCCAACATTTGAAAAATCCACCAAAGAAAGTGTTGAAAGATTTGGTGACAACGTGTTCAGGCGATACATTTCCAACAAATTTTGATCTATCAATCGATTCACTCGATCCAATAAATATCAATAATGAAAAGCCAACGAATATATTCGAAGAGGGTGATTTTGCGGATTTTGATAAATTCGAAACGTCTACAGATGTGAACAATACATCGACATCATCAATATCATCGAAAAAACTTTCACCACAACTACCTAAAAAATCGAAACTGATTCATCATCAACCATTGTCAGTTAGTTTACCTCCCGAAGAATGCCACACAATAACGAAAAATACTTCAGCAGCATCAATTGGAAAAGCGGAACGCGACAATTCTGAAACAATTCAATCACTAATTCGTTTACCAAGTCCAAACAAGCAGCAATCAGTGAAAAAAAAAGACTTCGAAATTGATTTACCATCAGCAAGTCGAGGACAATCCATTGATAAACCATTTCCAGTTGATTTCTCTGTTTCTAATGACTCTCCAGCATCACCAATACGTTCGGGTTCGTCCGAAGCCAATTCTAGATTATCAAGTTCTAGCGCAGAATTGGAAATTGTTCCAGAACCACCACCACGAGGCGCTGGCAGTATTGTAATCAATCCACCACCATTACCACCGAAAAAACAGGGCTGTAGAGGTGGGAATAAACCACCACCTCGACCACCACATAGTGACGGGCACTTTCATTATGATTTCATTGAACGACAAACATCCACACCGTCACCAACGAAAATCGATTCAAGTATCAAAAGTCCTGAATTGAATAATACGCGCCGTTTTGATGATGATTTCACACCAATATCTTTGAAAGCACAAGAATCTACATCGCGTATTGACACAATAAACTCTTTGTCTTCATCAAGATTCGAAGATTCATTTAGTAATATGATACCCACTACTTTGTCATCATTGTTCAAAAATTCGTATGACAACGTGAGTAAAGTTAAAAAGAAACCGTCGCTCGATATAACATTAAGTCAGTTGACATCTTCTAATCTTGCTGAATTGGCAACAAATCTTGATATGACTGTTAATGAATTGACGAGTCTTACATTGCAACAATTGACTGAATGTTTAGGTAAATTGTCAGTTAAGGATACACAGCCAACACCACCTTCATCACAACCACCACTAAATAATATCCCCGAAACGTCATTCGTTTTAGATGAACCAATGTTCAAGGCAAACTTTGAGCGAGTTACAAAACCTACAGAAAATCCAACTTATGATAAATATGCTGTTTTTCGTGAACTCTTAGGAATGGAACAAGAAAAGGAGGATCAATTGAAAGAATGCATCAATCAAGATATAAATGATTTTGATAGGAAAGAATCGAGCTCGCAAGACGAAGAAATTTTTGACGTTGATACGAAAATTGAATTGAATATAAAACATGACGATGAATCATCGTCCGAAATCAATGGCATTAATGTGATAAATAAATCAATGTCAGATGAGGTGATGGACGAAGATATGAAGGAGGAAAACGTTCTTGCAATTGCCACGGGCACAGTGAATCTTGACGAGAAAGTTTTAACAAAGTTGGCCGACGATGATGTTGAGGAGCAAAATAAAGAGCAGAAGGACTTAAATATCGATATTGGAGCGCAACAACTAGATCAAGATGCAAACATCAACGAAATCAAGGAGGAATCAATTGTTGCATCATCACCAACAGCTCAAATTAAATCTCCATCAACACAATCAAATGATAGATATGCAGCATTGCGAGAAATTGTAGCTGATGTGGTGCAACTTAATAATGAAACGAAGGATAGACCGATAACTCCACCGACATCTCCAATCGAACCACCGAAACCAACTGTTGCTGAACAAGACTTGATGAAATTATTTTCTGCACCACAATCACAAACATCAAGTCCGAAAAAACTCAATCAACCGCTTATTAGATTAAATACCGCCGATTTACAAGCAATTGCCACTGATATTTTCGAAGAAATACGTATGTTGAATACAAATATAAATAATACAAGAGTAATTAGCAGCGGGTTTGAAGATGTTTTCTGTCCATTCACCGAAATGAATAAGCAGACAAACAAAGAGGAAACGAAGGATGAAAATTGGGCAAAATTCGATACAGGAATTTTTCATTCTGACAAGTCGGTGTATGAGGGACATGGTGGTTCAGTAGGTGGTACATCACCGTGGTCTCCTGACGAAAAAGAATTTCACAAAGAATCTTCATTCAAAGCAACGACAGCGACAACAACACCAACAACAATAACTACAGCAAATCGACACTCCGGCGACAGTGACAATGAATGGAAAGACGAAGAAGAAAGTGAAGAGAGCAATGGGCGATTAAGAGATGAAGGATTTTGGGGCGGCAGACATCCACGTTTTGACTCTAGTTGTGAAGAAAGTATGTATTACGATGATGGAACAGGAATTAATGATAAAGAGCGGCACTTCCGAGAACGTTCAAGCAAAAAATCGCGTGGCATACCATGGTCAAAACCTGGCCGTCGAATGAGACCAGAATCACCGCCATGGCACGAGGAAGAACGATGGGACGAGGAAAATCGTCGATATGCAACGAGGAAAATCCCTTACAAAGATGATGATGAACGAAGTAAAACACATTGGAAATGTCGTGGTGGTCTTCAAAGGCCATATTGGAATGGTGATCGTGATGGGCCCAGGCCACACGATCATCCGATGTACGATGATGAACGTGGCAAACGAAGAATGATGCTTTGGAGTGAGGATGACAGAGATCGAGACAGATTTAGTAGTCAAGAGAGTATGGGTTATGATGATGAAGAACGATGGTCGAGACGTGAATATGAACGTAGAAGACGGGAAGAGGACGGTAGATTTTGGGGTAGACGCGGCGTACCACCGCCTGATGCTGATTATCCAACGTCATATAGAAAGCACAATATCCATTATCGCCGTGACAGCCGTGAGCGCCCGTCACTTGAATATCCACCTGGTTGGGAGGAGGATTATGGAATTGATCGTGGTGGTGATACTTCACATAGATATATGACGCGCAAACGTCATTGGCCTAAAAGACCGAATAGCGCGAACGACGAGAGAAATATTGAGGTTGCATATGCTGAACCGAGAATTAAATATGGTGTATCAAGGTCTGAATGCAGTGATAATGATTCGGATCTTTATCATCGTCCATATCGATCAAGGAGTCGCGAAATTTACTGGGAAAGCGATCAGGAATTCGATAGTTGGGGCGAACGACCATATTGGTCAGAAGGTCCTGACACAAAAAGCGAAAGTCTTCATCGTCGACGAATGAACAAACATAAACAACCAATGAGAACGCCAGCAGTCAAGGCACAAAGTTCACCATTCGAGGATGATTTTACTCAAAGTTTGGAGTTGAGTCAGCCGTCTCTAGATCTATTGGATACTGATCCGAGAGTTAGATCGCAAGAGATAGTTGAAACCAAACAGGCAATTAGTCCACGAGGAAATGTTCAAGAGGTGGCACAAAAAGAGATCAGAAAGTATAAGGATTCAAGTTATTTTGACGATGAAATGACGCCAACCCCCAGCGCATCCAGTGACACATCGGATAGACAACGTGTGGGCTCAGATTTAAAAGCAACACCGGATGATTTACCATGTGATACAAAAGATCCAACGTCTGGCGATGGCTTTATATCGGAGGATAGTGGTCGAGATTCATTTTTCAATGGTGATCCAAGATTTGATGATGATGCATTCGCATTAAAATCAGAAATGGCTGACAGTGTACCAGACACTACTAATGGTATGACATTAAAACATTCACGACAATTGAAGTATGGCAATAACAAAATTAAGGGTGGTGATCATGATATTAAAAAGTCTGAATCGGTTAATATATTCGTAAGAGAGAGCGACCCATTTGATGATGATGATTTTTTCAATTAACGTGAAAATAGATGAAAAAAATTAAAGTAATTATTGTTATTTTCAAAAAAAGAGAAAGAAAACAATATCAGAAAGCTTATATTGTATATGTATACAGTGAAAAATTAATAATGAAAATATTAGTACGAGTTTTTTACACTATTGAGACTTTTCAAAATATTTTCTAAGAAAAGTGCTCGATATTCTTTTAATTTTATACTAATTGAAAAACAGTCACGTTTTCATTCTTTCCATTGATTTGTTGCCATTTAGAAAACACATTTTTCATCGTTCATTTACTCATCGTCTTTATTTGTTTTCATTATTTATTATTATTAGTATTATTATCGAATTTATATATTTATTTCCAACACAAATTCAATTGAGTTTGTTGTATTATTTTTCCAAAGAATAATAGTCATTGAATAGCTAGAAATGATTCTGTGTGATGAGTGTGTATGCGTGTGCGTGTTTGTGTGAATAATTTATTGCATTGTTATGTTTAACAATAATTAAAAAATTAATATGCGTTTTCATTGAACGCAGACGCATTGATATATGAATAATGAGGCGACACTAACAAAGAATTGGATATAGGAATGATCATTGAAAGGAAAGATCTAGTCGATCTGTTGTACAGGGAATTTCTCCATTGTATTTTGCGAAAGGCTCATTGTAATTCGTATGAATGATGAGAGTAATATAATTTGAACAAAAAAATAAAAATTTTCATTTCATCAATCACTGTTCAATGATAATCCGTAGATAAAAAATGAAAGATATAAAATAATAAACAGAACAATGACGAATAATTATTTTATAAGTGTAATAGTCAATCAACTGATACAGCATTTTTGCGTAACATTTGAGAATGTCCATGGAAGTAAATTCGACAGTGCTAATAAAAAAGTAGAAACGATGTCATAATATGAATCACTGTTGTTCCATTATTACTCTCCATATCGTAATCATTTGATAAATACTGATCACTATTTTATATTATTTGCAATGTTTATTTTTTTTTCTACCGATAAAGTAAACAAACCAAAAAAAAAGAGAATAGAAAAGAAAAATGTTGAAAACGAATTTCAATTTATTAACGCATTAAAACCTTCCGCTCTTTGATTTCATCTGCACAATGCACAATAAAAAGAGCATTAGATCGTCGGCTTTGTTGAACCGCAGTGGCACAATGCTCTTGTATAAGTCTCTACTATATTCTCTTTCCCTGTTTCTCTCTACTCTGTCAGTATATATTCCACCCTATATACCAAACGCCAAGTACTTGAAACACCTGGTAAACAAAGAAACAATGCGCCTCGTATATATTTCTATGCAGTGCAGAAGCTCAGAGCGTTTGGGATTATACTCGCATTTCGAACACACCTACGCTAACAAATTTTGTCACCTCACTTTTTCATTTCTACCATTATTTTTCCATTTTTCATTGCAATTTTTCGATTGCGAACAAAGAAAAAATGGAAATTAAATAAATTCATCACAATCATAAAAGCGTGGAAACAAATGTTGTCAGCTGGACAACTCATTTAACTTTCTGATACTTCGTCCGAGAATAAACTAATCGCAATTTAGACCTTCTCAAAATCATTACGATATATTAAACATTCGATTGGTCCATTTATTTTTCAAAATAAGTCCAAGACAATTCACCCAAAAGGATTTTGGGGAAAAAAATTCACTGGCAATCACGAATGAAGAATTATGTATCTCAAATTGATGAAAAAAAATTTTCATACAATTTTTTTCATTTCTTTTGTCATATAAATTATACACATACAATCGTGAGGATTTCCTACATTTTTCTCTCTCCCATTCTCTTTCAAAGCAATGTATACATACAACATATATGTGTGTATATACGTAAGTATATTCACATATATATACATTGTAAAGGTCACCCTCATCCCTGCTTAACAATAGAAATAAATATACAGTCGTATATACTATTCGCCCCGATACTTCAGACGTTCTCGACACTCATATTTTTTCGACAATTACGCCTGAAGCGGCCAACTTTTTTTTCATCTCTTAGTACTTAAATCTACATGAAATCACAAATGTGTATGTGCATAGAATTCGTACACGCAAATTTGTGGTTTCTTTTCATTCACAAATGTCTATTTGCTTGCTTGCGAAAAGGTCTTGCAGTGCATGCACATCAAGAAACAATAGAAATGACTACGATATCGATTATACAGATGTATCTATGCAGTATTTATGGGGTATTCTGGTGACAGGTGCAGAATATTTTGCTTGTTTGACCATCCGATCATATTTGTTGAAACAGATATAAATAATCGAATTCTGATAATCATAAAGTACTTATTAAATCAGTTGTATCCTGAAAATGAGTAAATGTATCAACAGAATAATAAAGGACTAAATTTTTTTGATATCAAAGAGAATTATGGATCGATTATTCCGAATATTTTATTAATTATTGTTTGAACTGTTGAAGTATAAAGATGAAAGCAAAATTTTTTTCCCAAATCAAAAATGACATTTGTTTTTATGTGTGAAAATGTTCGTTTCATCAACGATTCTTTTTTCTTTTTCATACAAAGAGAAATGTTATTTCTCTTGAAATTGTTCCATTGTGTATATAAGAATAATTTTATTCATATGTGCTCTATTTTCGCGGTGTCTATTCTCTTCATGTTCTTTATTTTTCCACAAGTTGAATTCATATATAAATATATATTACTTCAGGAAGAAAAATATCAAACGAACGAATAGCAAGGGCAAACAATTAAAATTATAAACATTTCTCATAGAGCTTTCACAGTGGTATTCGCCAAGTGCGGTTCATTTTATAATCCCCGTTACCGTTTCCTTGTCGAAACTCTCTCGCCATTGCTTTCGCTTGCTCTTACTCACACTCAGTCTTGCACTTGTTTCACTCTTACAGTAAAAGTACTTTTGAACATTCAAGTGAACATACGAGTGTATGCGGGTTAGTTTGCCGCGTTATATTGCACGCGAGCCGTGTGACGTATATAAAACCCTCGACCTCTAGGAGAACAATACCACCCGCTTATCCATATATGTATATATATGTGTATATATTATGTGGATATCTTATGATACATATACATCTGCTCCGCGTGAATATATATAATGATGGCGCATAGGGGATAAAATGGCGGCATGAAAAACAGTCCAAGATTTTCGATTGCTTAAACTTGGAAAAAGAAGTAGAGAAAAATGTGCGACTGAAAAAATCGTCACATATTGCTGAATAATTGAAGTTTCATATCCATTTTTAAAATTGCTTCATCATATTTTCGTATCATCACTGGTAATTCTAAATAAATATTTTTCAACTCTAATAGACAAAAAATTACGAAAATTTATACCTATTTATCATATTATAAGTCTGTTACAAGCTCGAAAACCCATCGATGCAAATTGTGGATTGAAATATTTCATCTTATGATGAATAGTTAATATTTTATCACTAGCTCTTAGAAGATTCCAAATTTTCAACCAACCCTCTGATAAAAACACATATATATATACATGTATATCCATACCGGCATCAATATTCATTATATATAAGCACGAATAAAGTCGTTGAGTGTTTACAAAGTTCGTGAGCAAGCGAATTTTTGATATTGTCACTCGTGCATTTAACATGATAGTTATATGCATGTATCTATATGAAACTCAAGCGCTGATGATCATATCAGTCGACGAGCGCGCGCGCCTTCATGTTTCAAGCCATCATATTTGCATACAATTGACTTTCAAATAGCCTGTGTACGCGGATTCTCTTTGCCGTCATACCATGGTATTATTCACAGTTGGCGAATGAGTGACAGAGAGATAGCATAGGCAAAAGGGGTGAAATATATAGAGATACTGATGAGGCAACGAACACTTGATAAAGTGCTACTATTCACTAATAAACAAAATTAAATTGATAATCCAATGAAATATAAATCAAGTTCATTATGGACAAATATTTATAACTATTGAGTTTAAATATAAATTATTATCTTAGGAATCTCATCAATAATTTTATGTTTATTCTTATCATTAATGTTATCTTAAGATGACTGCAGAGTGATTGAATTATTCCGGTCCTATCGAATCATCAAGTTAATTCCGTTTTTACTTTTGTTTTATCAAGACTCGATTTTCAATTACCCCAAAAAATTCCTTCGAATGACGAGAAAAGAAACAAACCTTCAAAAATTTCATTTTCGAATGGCAGTAGATAATATTGCATAATCACATTTTATTTCAAAATAATTTGCATATTCGAATGAACGAGAGAAAAGTAAAGAGAGTAGGGAAAAATTGAGAAAATTACTTTGTCACAAAGTGAGAAAGGATTTATACAAAAATGAAAGCGCAAAATGAAAGGACGTGGGAGTATGTTTGAAGCGAGGAAAAGGAAAAAAAAGAAATGAGGAAAAAAAGGCGAAAGAGAATGTATAAGATACGAAAGCTTCATCACACAAAAGCGCACGGCATCTTGGTGAAAAAAAGGTGCAAAGGCGACAACATTCTTTGTAGCGGGATGCAGGTATATAACCGCTTGCCGTTGCGCGAGTAGACATCACAGAGCACCACTTGGAACTTTCTTTGCCTTATTTTCCTCTTCACCCTTATGTTTCGTGCCTGTATATACATATGATGCGATACCCGACGTTTTCTTCCTACCATCCACCCACTCACCCCCTCACACACAATCTCATCGTCCGCCATACCCACCTCTCACTCTGTTTCTTCGGCACACGTTTACAGTCCCACCATTTTATTCCTCTTGCACGGTGCTTTCCTTTGTCTTCCCCTATTTCCTTGATGTCGACACTGCCTTCTACATCTCTTCGTCCTATATGTCTGTGTTGGACTCTATGTATACCCTCTTCCATTCTCTTTTCATGTTGTATCCACCCTACCACCCTCATCTAACTCTGACGACCCCGCTGAGTATATATAGACCAAGCAGTGGCTTCAAGCTTTAACTCCCACTTGGTCCTTTCAACCTCGCTCTCTCTTACGTACTCCCTTCGTGGTAACTCTCTTTGGGTCTTTGCTTGCAATCGCGGGATATTTACCAACATCCAAGATGGCGACATAATCTTCTGTGCCACCGCTAAAGCAGCTTCGACTTGTTGTCATCGCATTTCCCTTGTTTCTCTCTGTATGTATAGATGTTTGTCTATGGACATCTCAATATCTCTATCTTTCACTTCTACTTCGAGTTTCAGGGAGCTTTATAAAATTCCAACTTCTGTAATCGTTCGTTTTTTACTTTTACAATATATTTGTGTGACAAATCCTCTATTGAATTGACTGTATATACCTGCAGGCTGAATCAAAGAAATATAGTTACTCATACATCGGCTTTTCCCTCATGTGATGCTTGTCGCTAAACGGAATGTAAAATGTCGAATGAAAATTTGTCATTGGAATTCAGTTTATCAAAGATTAGAACTTTGCGGGAAAATTTCTAGGTGTGGATGAAAAAACAGCAATTTGCGAACGACCTTTTGGCGTAGTAGAAGTGGAGTTAACGAGTGAAAAGCCAGAAACTAATTTCTGGTTGACTTATTAACGAAATTGCTATTGAAGTTTTGTTATTCATTCCGAAACCGACGCGCTACTGTTGGAGTTAATCGTCCCCGAAAATGTTTTCCTTTCAACTCGCTAAAGAATTTTCAGATATAAAATCAAGAGTTATATAAACGTGAAGTCAGATTATTTTACTCAACACTTATAGAAATTTCATTGATCCAGTAAATTCAATTATTTTCATATCAAAGAAAAGTTTTATACTATACAAGATATTCACTTCATCCTTTTGTTATAACAATCGCATTTAAAAAAGTGGAAGGAAAACACGAAAATTTTGTTCATCGAATGATCATAGGACGAATATTCTAAATGTGTATAAATAGAAATACTCTCCAAATAATTATCTCCAATATTTACGTTTTAACTCAACGACTGGAATATCATTGTCACAACGCGAACATTCAATATCTTAACAAACTACAATTACACATAAATAATATCGTTATCATTCTTTATCTAATCTTGAGCACATATCCAATAATTCGATTCATATTTACGCACATATAAATAATTCCCATATACATTATTGTCAAATATTCATACTCGCTACAATATTACATTCATCACAATCAAATCCATCATTATAACAGTTAATAATCGAAAAACTATTATCATCAATGAATAAACAAATAAATCACTGAATAAATAACAATCTGAAATTGATTGAATTTATGACAGAGAATGTAATTTTAGGTGAGAGAATAAATAAAATTAGAAGGAAATATTTTCCATTGCGCGCAATAAATACAGAGTGTATATGTATTTATACATGCATATTGAAGTGCTGTAGAGTAAGTGCAATAATACCGGATTATTTGCATCGCAATGGCATGTATACGAGCAAACATAATATTCGCTCTCTGTCGACTCTGTGAACCGATAGCCGGGGTTGGTACCAAAGCACAGAGAACGATTCAAACTCGGGAAATACGCGCGTATCATCAGTCTGCCTCACTGAATGTCCAACTATATTCATCTATCTATAGCTGCCGGCGTTCACCCTCATCTACCTATACAGATACATGCGTGTATATGTATCTGCCCTCCCTTTTATATACAGGTATACTGACACTATGCATTTAGTTTCTCTCTCCTTCATAACACTTGCGCGCATTATTTGTTCCACTCCCTTCGACATTTCCTCGCACTATCCATCCTGCTTTAGGTATATATATATCCATTCCTCTGCCTCTCTGTACCTCTTTATGTACACTGTATATGCGATTGCATGTGTACACCATCGCTTCATAATACTGAATCTGTTTGAGCTGCCTCAGGGATGTTAAATGGTCATATCATCCAGACTTCCGATTGTCCGTGTGGTATATTCCCTATTCCACAAATTGGATTGCTCTAATTTTCAATTCTATCGTGAATTGTTTTAATTAATATTTCATATATTTTGGTGTTAATTTATATTGTATGGTTGAAGTCATGGTATTGTAGTTTGTGAAGGGAATATAGTGAAATTGGTTATTGACGCATTTTTATGGATGAGGGAAATGAATATTGGTGGAATTCAATTTCATTCCACTGATTAGTAGCGGTTTTGGTAGTTGGAGTTGATCAAATGATACATTTGTTTTAAAGAATCCAAAGTGAATGATATTGAAGATTACTCATTTTTTTAATTTCCTTCGAAGTGTGCCTTAGATAGAATTGAATTAAAAGAATTTTTGATTTTCAATAATTCTCATCGAGTAATTTTTATTTTAGTTGAAGTCCTGTTATTTGATATCGATGCTTTTTCTTCGCGCACATCTCTAGAGAGCAATCAAAATAATTTACTTTCAATATTATTGATAGATATTTTGTAGCTTTGCAGCGAAAAAAAAATTCCATCTATCAAATTTCTATGTAAAGTTAGAATAAAATGTGATTTTTTTCCGGATCAGTTGAATGTTAATAATACAGAAAACGTTTCAACTCACGTAAATGTATACAAATTTTGCTTTCTTACTTTGTATTTCGCAGTGTTCTATTCTCCCGTTTCATTCCGCCACTTTCTATATAAAATTCGTCTTTTTTCTCAGAGCATAGCCATAACAATTTCCTTTTCTCAGAGCATCCAACACCTCGTCTTACTCTTTTTCTTTCTATTTTTCATTCTTGCTTATATCAACCTGACGAATTTTTTCTCTCTTTGACGCGTGGTCGGTTTGAGTGTGGCGCGCATCGAAACCCTCCCTCAAACCAGTCTGCACACAAATCCGTCAAATTCAAACGGACACGAGAAAAAGAGAAGGGAGGATTTAGCTGGTCGTATAGCAACCACCCTGTCTATCACATATATATTTATATAGGGATGATGGTAGTGAGTTGGGGCGCAAGACTTGGAAATGCCCGCCCTCGTCGCTGTGGCCGCCGCCCCCTCAATGCAATAGCACACACCGAGATACAGAGCGAGCGAGAAGGCAACAGAAATATAGAGAAAGAGATTGGAGAGAGAGTGAAACCTTTACCAAATCAATTCGAAGCAGCATCCGTGGCACAGTCCTTTTGCACAGTACCATCAACGAACGTCCACGTTACACAACAATTCAAATTCCACTAAAATAATATTACTTATTGTCATACCAGTGAACTTCCTTCAATTCAACGAAATCAATCACAGAAAAATATTTAATTTGTGGATAAAACAAATACGAAAACAAATGATTATGTGAAGGTGTGTTGAATATCGTGATTGTATATTTAAATGAATAAAATTGAGGAAGAAGATATGATAAAGTAGATAATGTGAGAAGAAAATGAAATGAAATGTATTATTTCAAATTCTTATTATCACGGATGATAATTATATAATGTGTGAAAATAATGTGAGAATTCAATTTACTATTAAGACATGAATGAAAATATTGTATTAAATGCCATCTAATGATCGTGGTAATTGAATTACAATATGTAGTAAACATAAAAAAAGTTGGATTAAATCGTGATTGCGGATGATATAAAAAATTGAATAAGAATAAAATGAAAATTCGTGTTATGTGCGTGTGTGAAACATCTTGGAGCGGATGAAGCAAGTTGGATTCAACAGCACAATACACACGTCTGACCAACAGACAGTTGTAGGGTTCGTGCGATCTTGAGATTCCACAAAGTCCTTGAGACTACTCATAGCAAGAGACTTGGTTGGGTGGTAAACAACATCTATACTAATGGTAATACTTTGGCACATGAAACCTGATGTGATTTTTTCGTGTTTTCTTTTATTTTTCTTTCCTTCATTTCCGTTCACAACGTGCGACCAGTGAGATGAAAAGTTTCAGTGTTATTAATTGAAAGAAGGTGGGAGGAAAGACAATTGAGTTTAGATAAACAGAAATGAAAATATGAGAAAATGAAAAATAATGAACGATGTATGTGTTTGTGTATATGTTATCACAATCTGACGCCACTCAACTATTAGCGTAAGAGATCATACGACATAGCATACATACACAGACACGCGCGCGCGCGTAGGCGCACGCGAAGATAACTCATCTAATGATGATTATTGCATTAGGGTATTTACTAAAAGAAAATCAGTTGTCACAGAAATATCCTGAAGTGTTATTCGTAGTCAAAGTTTGAATTTGATAGTCAAGAGGTGATGTAGAATTGTGAAATAGCGACGAAAGAAAATATACAATCATGATAAACATGGGGAGCTACTTTAAACAATCAATTTCGTAAGCATTCTTGCAAATAGTCAGGATAAAAAAATAGAATATCAAGAGAAACGTACAAACATCAAGATGGATATCGAGTCGATGATAATGTCAAATGTTTCGTGTGACGGATGCATTGATAGTGATCGTGATTCAGACAGCGGTAGTATGATTGTTGATCCAGTAAGTTTAGATCAGAAGGATCTATCACCATCACGTTCAAATACCAATATAGGTGTATCGTCGCACATTGTTAATGCGGCGGCGACAGCAGCACGAAATCGTAATAGAAGTATGAAAAAAACCTATTCAATGATGTCAGCAACACAAAAAACAGGGCAATCTTCATCTTTTTCGACAGATAAGATGTCATCAACACAAATAAAACCACCGTATTCATATATAGCACTTATAACCATGGCAATATTACAATCGCCTCAAAAGAAATTAACATTAAGTGGAATATGTGAATTTATAATGGCACGATTTCCATATTATCATGAAAAATTTCCAGCATGGCAAAATTCAATAAGACATAATTTATCATTAAATGATTGTTTTATTAAAATACCACGTGAACCTGGTAATCCTGGTAAAGGAAATTATTGGACACTTGATCCATTGGCAGAGGATATGTTTGACAATGGAAGTTTCTTACGACGAAGAAAACGATATAAAAGGCCACCACCACATTATGTATTACGGGATCGTGCTATTATGGCAACGTTTGCTATTTGCGGTGATCGTGGTGGATGTCCGGGTGCAAATAATGCTGGTGCTCTGGGTTATCCTAGCGCAGCGGCAGCAGCTTATCTAACACCGCAACCACGAATTCCAATACTTGAATTTCCGACATTGGAAGCGCTAAAACTCGGTGGCTTTCTCGAACCACCACCGCCGCTATATAAACCTGTACCAATAGCAGCACCACATCAACAAATTCGTCAACTAGTTGGTAATCCAACGTCTAATAATTTAATTAATAATTCTAATGCCACAGCAGCAATGATGTCGAGTATTCCAACAAGATTAGCTGTTTCTGTATGCTCTAGTGGTGCATCTGATAAAAAAGCTAGTTTCAGTATAGATGCACTTATTGGTAAGCAAGCAGGTGCAGAACAAAATATTGGTGGTTTGCTCGATTTGAGTCCAGCAGAACATCGTGGAATTCGCAGTCAAGCTTCGGCATTTTCGCCGCTTGTTTAAAGTCTGATGGGGTTCCTCCATGTACTGCGATTGATAGTGGTATACCCAAAGAAAATTTAATTCTAACGGATTGGATATTTTTTCGATACTTGAAGGAAGATGAATCATTTCAGATTTAGTTGATGAACTAGGAATTGGATCAAAAATCAAAGATTTATGACAAAATTCTATATCATTTTCACTTATGGAACAAAGGAGTGGAATGATAATTGCAATCGAAATCAATTCTCAATTATTATAAGTAACAAATTCTCAAGAACCAACACGAAGATTTCCTTGATTTAGAGATGTTTCACTCAGATTTAAATTACTTATCAAATTCTCAGTCAATCTTTGTGAACCATAATCAAGAATTTCATATTTCTCTGAATTATTGACGTTCCTGGGTACTCGTTCCTACCACTCCTACTACAATATCTACATCTGCTGCTAGTGGTAATATCCTCGCAGTTCAGACATCACACAATGAGCATTGTGTATTTTCAACACTCAAAAACGACAAGTAATTTCCTTCTTTCAGATAATAAGCAAAAATATTATCGATTAATTCTACAACTACTCCACATAAACGTGAAAATAATTTTCTTTTTGTATTCAAATTTTTGCTAATACATACACTGACGATGTATACGCTTTTATTCGCACATATAGCTATTGAGGCCAATGAAAGCATTGTAAATATGGCCGTCGATTCGATGTGTGCAAAGCACTTGATCTCCGGGGGTTAGTCTTTTTATTTTTTTCATCTCCTTCACTTCCACCCTCTTTCTCTCCGATTTCATTTTTTATTCTGACTGACTATCCGTTCTGTATAGCTCGCAATTGGCCCGATTTTTGTTCTTATGTATATATAAATAGGTGAGGAAATGTGTATCTAGATTTAGATATTGAACAGAAAGAATATTAAAAGAAAAAAATTCCATATAAATAAATAAATAAATATATATAAGTAATTGTAGAATAATTTGAATATAAAATAAGAATCCCAAACTCGTAGAATGCACTCGAAAATAAACTATTATCATTATTGTGAGCTATTGTAAGATTTTTCCTTTAATGTACATACGATAAGATGATATTGACTAGATTAGATGTATACTTGATCTCAATTTATGTATATTAATTCATGAAAATTAGCTGAACCATAAGAAAAGACACGAAAGAATAAATAATTATAAAAATAAAATATAAATGACGAAATGATTTAGTGCAGTATGAAACCATAAAGAATAGAAAAAAATGTCGCCTCATTATAAATACTCCACACGTTGTCCAGATGTAGTCATATTTATAATGGATTAAATAAATCCTTGAAATTGGTTATTTATTTTGTATATATTAAAAATAGAAATAACAAGGCAATATTGACGTATTGTAATGGCGTATAATATATGTATACTTATATAAATATATGCAAGTAAATGCACTTACATATGTTCGTATTTCTATTCATATGCATGTAAACATGTTTCTTTTTCTTTTTTTTTTCGTTGATTCAGTGCAATAAAGACGACGGATTATTTTTAGAATTTTTATTCGAAATCATCTTGTATACATTGTAAGAGATTATATCAGAACACACGAATGCACCGATACACACCCACACGAATATATATTTATTCGCACTGAACACACCTTTTAGATAAAATTTTCTAGAAGTCGCAATTACGTATATGATGCTTATCCAGACAACACAGGATAATAAACAAAACAGAGAGAATAATTATTTACGACGATAATTAAAGTGATGATAGCGCACATGTACACATCGAGTAAGTGCGATGATTTGCCTGTTTAAATATTCATTGTTGCAATGATGACAACTTCCAAAGCAAATCAACATGCACTATCTAAACATTGAATATGTGTCAAAAAAAAAACAAAAAAAAAGAATGAGAAAGAAAAAACATTGATGAAAAATGAAATATCAAATGAAATGGAGAAAAAGAATAATAAATAGATTTATCACACGCGATATGATAATAAAGTGTATACTAACATGTATCAAATCGCATATTTAATTGTTTATTTACCCTTGTCCCAGTTTTCAATATATATTGTGATGTCACAAAAAATTTTTCAATAACAAAAAAACAAAAATAACAAGCCTGGTTAATTGATCCCCGAACAACATTCTCTTATGTAAAACCATCAGAAATTACATCGTCTCCTTTAAATCTTCAATTCTATTTTCGTCTATCAAAATAGTAATACCTTGATTAATCACATAATAAAAAATGACATTTTTGCAAAATCATTCAAACAAAATATTAAATTGTTGCCACATCAAATTGAATTACTGTCGCATTGATGCAAGGACAGGAACGAGTTCATTAAAGTGACATGAATTCATAATTATCACCAGAAGAACAAAATGACAGATAATGGTCGACCATATTTAAAAAGTCTTCAATTCTTTACTGAAACAAAAAAAGTCTCATAATTTACATTGCTTCTCTCACTGAATAAATCTACAAATTATTCCGTTGCCGGCATTTTGTTCTTATGTCGGCAAAACTCCAATAAACATCAAATAATTATCTCAATGTAATTATCTCAGTGTAACATTAACTTGTAACTATTTCACAATTCAAAATTTCATTTCTCAAATTCAGCTCATTGTAATTATCCTTCTTCATTCGTGAATAAATATTCATAAAATTGTATTATTCAGAGAAATAATAATCACAATAGAATAAAAATTCCTCCTATGTTTTAAAAATGACAGTAAAGCACCGAGCGATGTTCGATATACATTGTGTTGGTGAATGCTAAGTGATAAAACGCGTTTTTCCAAGCTATCTCTACTCTATATACATATATATATATATATATATATGGGGTGTCGAAGCCTTGCAAAAAAATGGTACGTTATAGTCACGAGCTAGGCATCAGCGTGAAGTATGTATATAGTACAAAATACTAAACCCCATGCAATATATCTACGATGTGGAAAGGATGAGTAAGAGAATGAGTGGATTTTCATTGCGCTTTAATCCCTCGACTGACGAGCGCGCGAGGAGAGATCCAAATACACAAACGCAAGCAACTCTTGTCACACAGGGTGACGATATTGCATTCCTTGATGGTGATGGAGATAACAGCTGCTCTTCTTTGCTGTCCACCGTCTCTGAACCTACCACCCTTATGTATAATATTTTTATTTCATTCATTATCATTATTGTTATTTTTCATTCTTCGTGACTTTCATTCTGTAATTCAAATGATTCTGAATCATCAGCAATACTTGTTGAAGGAAAAAGAGTGGACAGCCGTTAAATCGAATCGAAAGATTTTTCTGTTCTATATATTATTAATTTATTTTAGTGTGTGAAAAATAGCAATTGTTTCAATCGAAGCTTTTCAACCTCATCAAAATGAAAATTCATTACTTACACTAACAATTATTTGGCACAATAATCAAAATTCAATAATAAAAATCCTCCCAATTTTTTTTTCCTGAACATTCAATAAATTTAGAACAAATTACAAATTCCCACTCGTTCTACCATTCTATAAAAATCCACTTATTCGTTAATATAAAATAAATGATGTTTACAGACACTTGAATCCGTGTTCTACACTCACGTCAAATCGATGAAATTATTTACCTACATCAAAAAAAAAAGAAAAAAGAATAATACACCAGCAAATTTCAATGATGTGCAATTACACACACAGGACAATACACATATCCACATATTCATGTATATGTACACAGAAAAGTCCTGATATATATACGCCCGACGGGCTTTAGGATCCGTGGTGACAATACAAACCGAAACAAACACTCACCGGCACGCGACCGTCACGTGAACAACAAGATATATTACATTCCGTATGCACACACACTTGACGAGCATTTAAAAGGAAAAAGAGAGGAAAAAAAACAAGAAAAGGGTATGGATGATAATCATCTCATAGCACACACACGTTACACGCGCGTGAAACCGTCGCACTTAAATCTACATCTACTTCCCTAAACAAATTCAATGCGCCTACAAAGTAGGTGCAATCATTCAACTGTAACTATATCATTCATTACAATATAAATTAGCAGTTATTCCACATGCATGATCCCATCACCAGTAAATAATTAATTACAAGAAAGAGAAGAAAGAAAAAGAAAAAAAAGTAGAAAGCATCTCGACAAGAAAAAATACGCAGATTACCAACACGAAACAACATTTAAGCATTTCACCATAAAATCTCTTATACATCCCTACAATTGTATTCGCATTTAATCCAACGACCCTTTGACAGTCTCATCAAAATATGTATAACAAACATAAAAAGCAGAAATGAAGAAGATGATAACAATAGTAATAATGATATTAATGATAATAATAATAAAAATAATAATAATAATAAATGAATAAACAAATGAAAAAAAAAAACTATTCAAAGGTAGAGAAGAGAAAAAAAGATTGAATGTGTCGAAAAAAAAGAGAAGTAAATGTGTATGAATACTCCAGCCATTGCATTCCTCTGGCAATGGCATTATATACACATACATATATATACTTATAACTATATAAAATATATACATATACTACTATATATGTATATACCATCTATATGCTTCACCTCGTCCACGGTTATAACCAATATTATCACAATTCAACCCTCTTATTCCCTCTTGTCTTTTTATCTCTCTTACTCTTTGTGAGCTTTCACAGTCGCGTCACATCCGTCGGCCATGTTTACGTGGGGGCGTGGTATGCGTGGGTGGGTTGTCATGACAACTGCAGCGCTGTTATTCGAATATCGATCAGGAGCAAGCGCCAGGAGAAAAGCTCGGTACATAAAGCAGCAGCACTGCCACCACTAGCTGAAGCAGAGAGGGTTGCTAGGCTTCTGTACAGGAGGGAAAATGTTATCACTGCTTTGTGGCGGCTAAGATAGCAACCCCTACCTATTCATCCCCCTCATGCTTGCACCCATCGGTCACCCTCCCGTGCAAAAACCCCTCTCTGTGTGTTTCCTCCCGGCCGTTACCCGTATTACGCGTTGCTTTACGTCCTCTTCTCGTTTTCGTCGTCACCGTTATATACCTTCTCACACTACCTCATCCTCCCTCTCACTTGCTTTACCTCTTGTCCTTTCCTCTCTATATGCTTCGTGTATAAGGTAGTAAAGTACAGAAGTCGAGTCCTGTGACTCTGTGTCGCGCTTGGAATGTTCTGAATGTGTGTGTACTAGGGATGATATTAGATTCTTGAACAAAGTTTTCGCATAAACAGAAAAGACTACATATACACATATCCACTGAAATTTATATCCATCTACATATATCTATATATGTTTATATATATACATAGACAATTTAGATAAACTCCTGAAGCATATTTACGTTTCCTTTCATACATTGGAATATAAATCAAAATTATAATAAAAAATGATAGATTGAAATGGAATGAAAACTCAAATTTCATATTCTACTTCACATTCCAAATTTATTTATAAATTCCAATGTATGAAATATTTATTCGCAAAATCATGAAAGAAAAATATATATCGTAACTTTTTTATTGTTATGATTTTATTCGAAGAATTATTACCCTCCAGAATAAATGAAAAATTTATAAAAATTCCTACGGAATGAAATATTTGATATGAATATGATTTCGATACTCATGAAATTTGGAGGGCGAAGAATTAATCAAAATGATAAAAATGAAACTATATTTTTCTATAATTGCAAAAATATATTTTTTATAATTTGACAGAGATTCTAAATCTTCACACTTGATATTATCATTTATTCTATCATCTGAAATATAATGAAATACATCAGATATGTATACATATATATGATTGACACTCTGAGTAAAGAAAAAGAGGAAGACTCAGGCATTAAATGAGAATATAAGTGCTGCAAACAATTTTAGTCATAAACTCCTGTGCGAATATAATTTTCATGTCGAGAGTTTATGAAAAGATTGCAACTGGGTGGCCACAGGCTGTTATAACTTTGGCAAAATTATACGGAGTTTAAAACTTTACAGTCATAGACTTTCTATAGTGATAATAATAATAATAATAATAATAATAATAATATAATGATTATTATTATTATGATAAAAATAATAAATATAGACAGGGAATGGGCGTTGGAGAGGATAATTGTGAGGCAAACGAAATAGACAAATTTAAATCTCTCTAAGCTCGGCCATTAGTACTTTGTGTAAACACAAAATAAGTGATCCATTGGGTGCTTTTGGTACATATATATAAACGTCGTTCGTTACTCAAACACCAAGTGTCCATTTCCCACGAGGATTTCATCGACAATGACAAGACAGCGATAATAGTACGTATATGTACGTATATGGACACAGCAGCAACGTAAAGTAACGATTGCAGTGAATACAAAAAAAAAACATATACATATATTCATTTAGGTGCGTGTGTTCTGATTTTCTATTTGATATATTCTGTGTTCATGTCTGGTCACACTGTATTTAGCAGCGATTCCTATTGGGGCCCGATCATTTGTATTGTATACACTGAATAAAATGCACACGATACACAATTATCCCTGGAGCGTTTGCACACAGGGAATATTTATAGTATGATGATGATACTGCAATTAATTACCTATATATAGATAGTTTGTGATTGATTTGACAGGAATTTCGAGGAGATGACAATTATATGACTTTCATATTATTGACAGTGAGATAAATTGCTGATTATGTTTCTATCATTCATTCGATTTTGATGGAAAAAATGTGGAAATTATTGGGCAAATTTGAGAGATATAAATTGTTATTCATAAAATAATTATACGATTGAGTTGTGCTGTGGATGTAGTTCTAATGCGACATAATTATCACAATTGAAAGTACAAATTCTAATGTAACTTGACGCCCATGAGTTTCACTAGATTGTTTCCATGAAATATTGGATCAACAATCGTAATGAAAATTATCCCTTTCAATTCCATCCATTTACCAAAATTTTCCTCCTTTTATTATACGCCACATAATCTCACTGAAGTCATTGCTTGAGTATAAAGACGAGTACTATTGCGCTGACGTGTCAAAGGACCATGTCTAATCAGCAAAAATGGTCTCCAGCTCATTCACACATACATACATAGCTATGTATATATATATATATATATATATATAAAAGGAAATATATATTAAGAACTCAAGACAAAGACGAAATTGTCGAGGCAACCTCTTGAAGAAAAGCCCGTTTTTCTGCTGACTGTATGGCAAAGATGTTGGCAAAGAGATTTTCAACGAGGACAACACAAGTCGACGACACCTCATTGGTTTAGCAATATTATACAACATGATACGATGACAGTGAAAGAAGTTGAAAAAAAATGTAGCGAAGATAGAAAAAAAAAATTGAGGAAAGGAAAAGTGCGGAGATGATGAATAAGAAATTAAGGGGATGCAGCTTCAGTTGATGAAATATAATGACACGTGAGATGTTAACCTGTTATGAGCATTAGCTTGAAGCGCATCACAAACGATATCACCACCCTCCACTGCGGGTGGTAATAGAAAAAAAAAGAAAGACTTGAACGTTTTGTATAAATGGGGGTGGAGGATTAAATAAAGTGAGAGAGGGTTTTTTTTTTGTCATACTACTGACTGGGGGGTATATACGAATAAAACAATTACGTGAGCTACGCGAGCAATACACTTGAACGGGCACCCCTCGTTTTTCTTTTCCAACATCTATGATCAAATGCAGAATATATGTATAGTGTATAAAAAGCGAAATGGAGAATGTTTGACAATGCATCATACGTGCATTCATGCATGGCAAAAAATCAAACGATTAAGTTTGGTAAATAATATTTGTGGGCATGAGTTAAACGTATATGATAGTGCAGTGGAACTAGAATAGGAGAAGATGAACCCATGGATAATTGTTAATTGCATGTGAAGAATTATTGGATGCATACTGATTGAGTTTTTATTCGTGAAAATCTCAACATAATGATATGTTTGTTACTTGAATTATAAAAAAATTAATATTATACTTGTAAATTTAACATTTTATTAATATTTTGCTAATCTCTTAATTTTTTTATATGCAATTTGATATCCATGATTGTTCCACTCTATAATCTAACTGTTATTGGTGATAAAAATATTTAATTGTTATTAATTTATTGTCTATATCATCTTATCTATCTGTTTATGAATATTATGAAATTGATACTTGAGAACGATTAAATTTAGTAGTGTGGAAAATAAAAGTTGATACGATCGAGAAAAAAAAGAAGAAAAATACAATTTTTCCCTTAATTCTTCAACTCGACAGTTTTTATCTCTACAGTTTTGAAGAAGGAATTATGAATAGCCCTAAGGGTTCGACGCAAGTTTGAGCATGCTTTCCTTTTAGCTCGACCAACGTTGGGAAAGATTATACTGCTTTATGCATATACAATACTAAATTTCATCTTAAACGATTGGTGGTGATATAAACTTTTTAATTAAACTTTTTCCTGAAGGTAATTAAACTTTCATAATATTTTTACACGTAAATTTTTCCGACTTGTCCCTAAATCGTTCTATGTGTATATACAGTAAAACCTCTTCTTCTTAAAAAAAAAAAAAAAAGTGGGTCTAGGCTACCTGAAACCCAGATTGTGCAACTGAATAACAATTGGCAGGGTATCATGGTGACCCACCGTGAGTTTAAATATTGATACAAACAGTTTACTGATTTTATTTAAACCATTGCCTTTCACTTTTCCATTATCCCAAATCGATTCGGAGATATCAGAGGTCAACCTAGATTTTTATCAATTATTCAAACTGTTAAACAAGAATGAATAATCATCTGACCACTAAAAATAAACACATTTTATACGTTCTGAGACATGAATGAAATTCAGAAAAATTATGTGACGAATATTACAATAAATTTGGTAAATCTAGATTAATTGAATTTAGGGTAATGGCCACCCTAAAGTATTGTGACATTTTCCCATCATCAGGTGACAGTAGTATAGATCAGTATGTGCATACATACAAATTCTATATAAAGGATTCACCCAGCGATTATATAGAGGGTACAATATAATACATTGAAATGACACCCGCAGAGAGATTAATTCCAATCGAATGGAAAATTGAATGTTGGTTTCATACCCCACTCATCTATATACATATATACAATTATTGAACGTATTTCCTAATTATTATAAACTGTGCCAATTTATTGGTTTTCGAATAATCAATCCACATCGTTTCGAGATATGCAAGAAAATAGCTCGAAATAAACCTACTGATGATTCATTCCATTCCAACTGCTTTCATATCAACTCATTTATTTTATATCGATAGCGAACGCCAGAAAAATGTTTGATACAATATTAAAAGTAGGTTTTTAAATGTTCAAAATACTTTGCCATTCCTCATTTAATCAGCAATATATATTTATATGCATTTACATATACATGTTTATTAAATAGCATCATTCAAAGGGACAGTTATTTATTTTGACACATCGCACGTGACCCTACAAAAACGTTCAGACCTTTAATCTACTTACGGTCAAAATCGAAATGCAATCCGGCAGCACCTGCTCGCAACACAGAACAGATGTAGGCGCTTCGCACAGACTCCGGCGTTAAACCATTTTATATTCTCTAAATACATATACACACATATATCTATTTATATATAGTATGAAGTGTGAAGAGATTTATATTGGATGATACCTGCCAACCAATTCAAATCATCGTTCTTTCATTGCGATTTCAAAATATATTCAATCACACGTTTCACTTCTCTTTTATAACTTCTACATTTGTAAATTATGTCAACAGTTCTCAATGAACAAAATTATATTCAACAATTTATAGCAAAAGTAAAATTTAATTAGTGAATGATATACTCGCACTTCACATTGATGAATTAGTAAAATCTACAATATCCAGTCTAATTAATTAATCGTTTTTCTCACTTATTCAATAACATTATTTTATTCCTAAACCTATCGATGAAAATCGTGTGAATTTAACTCTGATATGTTTTTTCAAAGTTTAAATAATTGCGGTACTTCTCACACTGGGTGATTGCAACAAAAACCTTAAAATAATTTAATGCGACCAGAGAAGAAAAACAGAAAAAAAAAGTAACAATAAAAAAAATAACAAACTCATGTCTATACATACATACTCAATGATATACACTAGCAGAGAAGAAAAAAAATACCTGAGTAACTGAGGTCGGCTACAACCACTATTTGTTCTAAAACTCTTCCAACCATCAACCACCACCGGGAGTGGTGTCCTCTCAGCCTTTTTCTCCAACTACTCTCAATCCTACATGAATCTCCTCCATCCCATTCTTCTCATCCCATTTCACTTTGGCCTCTTATACACATATACAAAGTGTTTCTATGTTGACACATTCCATAATGCATTAGATCAAATTAATAATTTTATAACTTCCAATAACGTCAAGCATCGATCAACAAAATTTCGAGCCAACCAGAATGCCAATTATTTGTGTATATGTCTGGCCATCAATGGCTAATGAACAATTCGAAATATCAACATCAGAGATCAATTCAAATTCGATCGATCGAACTCAATTTATATTAAATATCAAATTGCGCATCTCAACAAACTATTATTATATATCGCTAATTCCCAATCACCTGTTTTTCTATTCTCATTTATTCTCGTCCATCGTTATTCAACCCTTCTTCCATCCCACTCTGCATCGCATGTTCCGCGAATGTCGAAATATACACGCGCGCGTCACCATTTTACCTACACATATATATTTTTTTTTTCCTGTCTGTTATATACGTTCAATCGTCTATTTCACGCGTCTATTTATCCACCTAGTGGTATGATATTACACCCCGGGGCACACTTCGTTCATCCACCCATTGTCTCTTCTCTCATTCTCGCCCACTCACTTGATTTCTCCCTGCCTCTAGTCTTTGCTCTTCGCGTATATACACACACTCACACACACAATTCAACTCGCTCTCACCTCACACTGTGCAACGTGGTTTATCGTTTCTCTAGCCACGCCCAATAGTAGCCCCTTTTGCACCTCTCGGCCAGTTCATTGGCCCGCATCCCACTGACTTTACATCATCGTTCATCCCCCTCTTTATATATAAATCTGTCTCTATGTATAGGTAATGGAGAACGAAGATGTATGAGTGTGCCAGAACAAACGCATGTTTCAACCCTCTACAATGTATGAATTGCACGGGAATTACGCCAAGAAGCGAGAGAAAGAGGACAAAAAAAAACTTGATAGAGCATGAGAGAGATAGAGAGGGTGTTGAAATTTAGAAGGCTTCATTTGGCCTATTCTTCTGTCACCGCAGCCACGAGAGGCCGCCACAACTGCCAAAGGCATCGTGTCCCCTCTTGGTTCACCACCTCCACCACTGTCGATGCCACCCCCGCGTCAGCCAACTCTGACAAACTATATTCTCTGTCGCAATTCTCTCGCTGTCGTTATTCGTCAACACTTTTTTGCTTTTTCCCTCTCTGTCTTTCAATAGGTATCGCAGTGGTGTATATAGGTACATATAGGTCTCTCATTCTTTGCTGTGTATGTACATACTCTCGCCCTTTATATTCAGCTACTTTTCCTCTTTTCTTCTGATGTATTGAAAACGTATTATATATGGAATTTATGTGGTCGTATGGCTTTTATATATGTAGATATGTGTATTCCATTTATGTAGTAGAATATGTGATGGAGGGATGCGCGGTTTGGGGTGAAAGAGGGACCCGACGTGTGTATGCTTGTTTCATTTTATTGAGTTTCTGATATATTTGCGTCATCACAAATTCAGCAAATCGATGAATATACTTGTACAGATGGAATGTATTTATTGGAACACATCGAAGTGAAAAAATATCATGTAATAATATTGTTGATGAATATAAATAGGAAGAGGTGAAAATGGTTATAAATTTACTCGAGTCATAAATGTAGGAAAATGGTTTTTCAATTATTTTACCAAGTTTTATGATGGCTGGATCATATTGGTGTTTTACACGACTGGACAGGGTGAATTGAAATATATCATTCGTCTTTTATTCTTTTTTTAGTGGTACAATTTTATGACCTTATGAAGAACGATATGAAATTGATAGTGAATCGAATTCGTTGTTGGCAATAGAAAAATATACTATCGAAATGAAAACTTTGTAGTGAGGATTTTTATGTCAACATTTAAAAAACTGTTGCATTGTAAAAAAAATGAGCTGTTGTAACTATAATTCATCTATACCTAACGGACTTTTCCAAAAGAAAATGCTGATGTATTTATTAAAAATGGCACAATGATTGTCTATATCGATTCGATAAATAAGTTAATACATCTAATATGCAGTCAGCAAAAATAAGCATGATCATTGACTTCTGTTGATCCTACTTAATCTTATTGTGGTTATTTATTACACGTATGTATATACATTGACAGGCGGTTTTATATAGCATAATAGCTCGGTAGTATAATAAATTATATGGGGATATATTACAATTTGTGAGCGTCGCGCAAAAGATCAATTTGTTTCTATGAGGGTGCGTTTAATATGGGGCGAGAGAAACACGACGACAGTAATAATGTGGGCGTATGGCATTTACCTCTTTTACTTCATTCATATTTATAGTAGATAATATGAATATTTATTTTATTATAATTTGGATGGATAATACCAAACAATTCGTTCAAAGGAATTCTACAATATTCAAAAATTCTTCTATTATATTTTTCCCATTATTATAATGTGTATATGTCGATGAAATTTTTACTTCTCATCATCGAGGTGAGAATAAAAATCAGTTTTCATTTCAAGTAAATGAATAACTCGAGAACTATTTCATTTCAACTTCTCTGTCTCTTGAATTGAATATACAGCCGATAATTGTGTGATAATTTTAAAATGTCATCCTTCAAAACTTACTTTGTCAAAGTGTTTTTCCTCCTTTTCTTGCACCATTCGTATGAATGTGCTTTTCCTCACCATCGCAAATACCACACCGTGAACTTAATGTATACATCCGTAGTATATTTCTCATCATTTTACAATCATTGTTGTTTTATTTATTTTCTTCCTCCGATTGTTTACCTATTTCTCTTCCAACTTTCAATCTAATTTGAAAATCACTCTCACAGATAAGTTAAGTCTATCTTTACATTATCTGAAATTTGAATCGAATCATATTGAATTGCAAGTATTCGATGTTATGTATGAAACGACAATGTGACAAAAACCAATGATCGAAATTATTTTTCGTTTGCTTGTTATCCAAAATAATTTCTAGTCAATTCCTTTTTTTTTATATCCCAGTAGCATAAATCAGAGGAAGATATAATAGTGGTACACAATGTTCTATCAATGCATGAGTTAATAACATGCATTTATGTGTTTGTTGCGTTTAATTGCTCGTACAGCTATTGAGGGAGCACGCTCGAATGGATTACACATAGTCTCACACATAAATATATGTACATAAGAACACACAGATAGACGGAGAATTGTAAAGGGTTGGGCGAATGGTGAATATATTTAAGCAGAGAATTGAAGTATCTCAACAGTCTCCCAGAATAATTAAAAACAAAAATATCAAAAACACAATTACACCAATAACTGCTCAATACACCCGAATCATCAATTGGGATAAAATAAAGAATCAAATTGAACAACTGCTTGAGATATAATCGTCGAATAGAATAAAAATTCGTTTTTTTTTCACAATTCAATTGTGTATAGAAAATGAGGAAAGAAAATGAAAATGTTAATCTTGAACGAATGCTAATATTCAATGGTAAGGAACAATGAAACATCTACCTTATCGTTAGATGATAAGGAGGATTTTTTTTAGAGATCTTATCTCGTACGGTATAAGTAGACAGTCATGTAGTCGATAATTTGTGTCGTAACACGATAAAAAAAAAAAACAATCTGACGTTTGTGTTAAAATGACAAGTTGTACGCTCAATTATAAGTCTATCCAATCGAATTAAATTCTGAAAGTTGATTAAATGATATCTTCATGTGCATTGTTACTATGATTTGCATTAGAATCTATTTCATTATGTCATATTTATGAACTGCAAGTGTTTATACACGTATATACTATTGAATTACTGTATCACACTTGATGATACTCATAGTGTATTATCTAACCTCACTGTTTATCATATAATATCTCGTATCAATAATCGTTATAATGGATTAATTAAAAAGATTCATACCCGACAAGAATATAAATATACAAATATATTTCAATACATGAATCGATAAACCAATATCGATTACATTTGCAAAAAAAAAGGCACAATGGACAAGTTGACAGTGATTTCGGGAACGTTATTCCTCGCAGCAGATATTTTTGCTATTGCAAGTTTGGCAATGCCAGATTGGATAATCACAGATGTTGGTGGTAATTTCAATTGGACATAGAACATCATTATTGTTATTATCAATGTCAAAATTTATGTATTGTGTAACTATAATCTAATCAGAATTAATTATACAGGTGACACGAGACTTGGGTTGATGTGGTCATGTATGACACTGTACAATAGACCACAAGTTTGTTACACACCGGACTTACAACCTGAATGGTTGATAGCCCTCGCTTGTATATTCATTGGATGTATTTTAATAACAGTGACGATAATATTGTTGGCATGTTCGCACTGGGATCGACATGTTATACCTTATGCACGATGGGTTGGATTCACTGCAAGTGAGTAGAATAGAACGCTCATTTGAAACAGATAAGTGAAGGAGTTTGTATTTGAAGGTTTTACTTTAGATTGAAATGAATTTTCCATGACGATGGTGATTGATATAGAAGAATTAAAAGATGAATAAATTCAGTAGTCAACTGAGAAATTAAATCGAAATGGGATAGAAATGAATGGTCATGTTGATATCGAACGCATAGATATCATGATTTTTTTTTGTCTAAGTAGTTTTGCATTAAGAGAACGTGGCTACGTAATCAAAAAAGGGGAATGTGTGTTTTTATCGCGTTAAAATTTATATATTTAACTAATGGTTCTTCTCCTGTTGCAGTGGTATTGTTCTGTTTGGCGGCAGTAATATTTCCTATGGGATTCCACATAGATGAAATTGGTGGACAACCATATCAATTACCAAATTCTCATCAAGTTGGAATTTCGTATATATTATTCGTTTTGGCATTGTGGATAACAGTTATATCTGAATTGTTCGCTGGCAAAGTGTGTCTACCGCATTTTTAGCGTAACCCACTCATTAACCCAGGTTTTTGCTGTATCTATGTTTGTGCTACTTTTTGGATCTGTTCTTGGATATGTTTTGTCGTGAAAGATGCATTCACACAGAAAAAAATGAAAGAAATAGTGGACGTAGATTGAAAGTGAAATGTCACTGATTGAAATTCAAAGAGACACTTGGCAGTTATTATTTTGTCGGATTTGAATGAGCTTTAATTTTCCTTCCATTTCATAAGGATCAAGTTATTTCAATTCATATTCATATGTATACATATGACATAATGTACAGTATTATGTGCCATACACACATAGATGAGTTAACACTTGTTCTACTAATATATATATTGATAAGAAATTGAATGTAAGTGTATATATGCTATAATTAATGGTGGAAGTCTAGAATTTATATTACTATATCGAATATTGTGGGTGGAAAAACAAAATTTATACACAAGTTTTTTATGAATCATAGGAAAAAGAACGAATAAATATAAATAGATATTGTTTGAAAATTACCATGTCTCGACGGAATTTTCCGTCTTTTTCATACATCAAAAAATTCGTAACAAATTGTTGATCAAATAAAATATAAATATACCAAATGTTTAAAGGTCAGTCTTCCTATACCCCGATTTGATGGGCATTACATCGCTAGTGGCGATTCAACATATCGGCAGTAAAAGAGAATTCATATTTTCCCGCGTTATGGTTTGCATGAAGATGGCGATGGTAAATGTAAGCTATCGTGGCGCTTTTTCTATTCGAAAATCTGCGTTGCGGATCAAAATGTGAAATTGGGACACAAAAATTGATCAATTATCAACTACACGTGTCCGAACAGGAATAATACACATATAGGATATGTAATTGTAAGGAAGTGAGAAATAACGATACCAATAATCCAGCGATAGACGATTCCTAACTCGACTCTCCAATATTCATTGGTGGCAACACGGTAGACCATCAAATTCCGCACTACAAAACACACTACACTGAATTTATCTTCCACACGAAACAAGTACTCACATTATTGAACAGATATTGATGCGATACAAAGTGTTCAGTTGGATAAACAGAATTTTTCGTAAGATCAAACATCCACACTTCACCCAGTCCTTTACTGATCGTACTGACCGTTTACGATCGTTGCCGCGTTTTCTCGGAATTTGACAAAAAATGAATATTCTGTTCCTTACGGGTCAAACTGGGCCAATCGGTGTTGAGCAACTGATCCATCTACGCATGCGTAGGTGGGATCCATGAGCTTCATTCATTGTGCGCATGCGTGAAAGGATTACTTCAACACCGATTCGTTCACACCAAACCCAAAAGAACATAATCCTGGCCAATGAGCACAGGCTCATCGACGAGAATTCCAAAGTCGCGCTGAATATTCTTGTGACCATTTAGAGAACTAAAAGATAATGTCTGCCATCATTGTTTTGAGCCGGTGAAATTTCCAGGTTAGGATACACGAAGTGGGAGTGCGAATAATTATTTACAAGAATAGGTTGATTAAGTCAGTTGCGAATAATGGTAAGAGTTTGTTTTTCAATGTCTTTACGTCTTATAATAACGACTATTGAAAATAATAAATGATATATTTATTTACAGGCTCGCAATGCAGAGAAGGCTATGTGAGTATTGTGTTCAGATGTGACAGTATTTTGCATACATATATTTTTGATTGTTTATCTTGCCAATGATCCAACTGCAATAGACTAATAAACAATTGATTCATTTCAGGACCACGTTAGCTCGATGGCGAGCAGCACAAAGCAACGATGGATTTAAAAAAGAGCAAGAACGTCGACCGTATCTCGCATCAGAGTGTCGTGATTTGAGAAAAGCCGAAAAATGGAGAATGCAAATAATACGTGAAATTGCGAAGAAAGTTGCACAAATACAGAATGCTGGATTAGGAGAATTCCGAATACGCGATCTTAACGATGAGATAAATAAATTACTAAGGGAAAAAAGGCATTGGGAAGCGCAAATTAAAGAACTTGGAGGCCCAGACTATTCTCGAGTTGGACCACGAATGTTGGATCATGAAGGACGCGAAGTAAAATATATGTTACAGATATAGTGGATCCTTTAGTAGAACTCTTCAATGGTAATATTAAAACATGTTAATGCATTTCTGTATTTTTTAGGTACCTGGTAATCGTGGTTATAAATATTTCGGCGCGGCGAAAGAATTGCCAGGTGTGCGTGAACTTTTTGAACAAGAACCTCCTCCCCCTCCTAGAAAAACACGCGCTGAACTCATGAAAGATATTGATGCCGATTATTACGGGTATCGAGATGACGATGATGGTATTTTGGAACCATTAGAGGAGAAAGATGAACAAAAATTCCGTAGTAGAGCAATAACCGAATGGGTACCACAGGAAAATGATGAACCTGATGTTGATATGGAAATTGAGATAACAGCACAAAAACCGATACCAACGCAGGAGGAAATTCAGGAAGCGTTATTGGCAAGAAAAAAACAAGAATTGATGGAGAAATATGTTCTTTGATGAGTAAGCTTCTTTTTTTCGTTTATTATCATTCCTTTCTTTGTTAATGTAATTTATTGTTAGCTCATCCGATCAAATAACAGCTATTGTAGATTTTCAATTAGTTCTGTAATATCGGAGTACAATTTTTATAAAACGCGGCAAATGTAATTTGATATATTTAACTATGTCATAATAATATAACATTGATTAAGGTAATGTTTTTTCTTTTTTCTTTGTGCAATAGACGTTTAAATTTTCAATGAATGATCATTTAGACAGAGAAAAAGAGAGAGAGAGATAGAAAGAGATAGGGTGCTTTTGACAAAAGTCCAACAATTGACATTCATCGGAACAACAATCGATACCGTGACTGTACTCTTTTCTTCTAAGTCATTCGTTACTATTCGTTATTGTACTTTTCATATTCTCCTTTAATCAATGCCAGATTGATAGATGAATTTTTGGCTCGTAAAATGAATGATAATCCAATACTGACTAGTAGAAACATTTGAGATTCTCATCATTACAAATAGATCAGTTTGTTTTGTAATAAATTTCGTATCACGAGGATTTGGTTGTAATAGTAGTTATTAGTTAAAAATACTTAGTAATAATTCAATCGAATGCGGTCTGTTCGATTATTGATGAAGTTCATTGTAAAAATGTAGATAATCTATTACGTTTTATCATTTTGTTTTTTAATTTTTTGGCCAATTTACTTCTCTAATCGCGATATTTCAAATTGATAGTTAACTTATATAATCGTAAAACTTTGAATTGAGGAAACATGATTTTTCACAATAATTTTTTTTTTTTTAACTATTAACATTTTTAAATTCTATTCGTACTCTGTGACTGAAATATAACGTGATGAATTGTATATTCTCTAAACATATCAATTGATAATAAATATAATGCGTGTATGTTTCAAAAATTTCAATAATCTAATCATTACTGAAAAAATGTTTCACAGCATCCGTTTTTGTTCGGTGATATTCATACCGTGTCTTTTTTTTTCCTTCAGTACATACACTAATTAATTATTATAGTAATTCTGCGTCTGTATTTAATCTATCATTCTTCTCTGTTTCTTACACCACAAAGTTCAAAATGTTACTTAATCTTTGTAACATTAGTTTTTTTAACCAATAGTACCAATACTAAAAATCACAATCTGCATTTATGAGGTGCTGATGTGAATTGTGCGTCGTTGAGTGTTAAACACTAAAATCGCAACGTGCTATGAATTGCGCGTTCCAAAATATTATTATTATTATTAATTTTATTTTCATTTTATTTTTTTTGTTTCCTTCCAAAGAGGAAACACCAATAAATCAGCATTCAAAATTTTTCTATCTCAAAGCAATTATCCAGCAATATTTTCTCTCATACTGTGTGAGTGTATGTGCTGACCTGATTTTGTGAAAGAATTAAGCGATTTTTAAGGGATTTCAAAGGCACAAAGTAAAAAAGAAATAGTATTATGTTTTTTTTTTAAATTGTTGGCTCAGGCACGGATGGATAGAAGATGAGAAAATAATAGTAGTGTAATTACGCACGATAATTCGATTCGATTCGATCGGCGTATGTTTCCCTTTTCATTTCATGATAGAACCATATAATCATTAATCAAACTTCAATATACCCTTGCCAATATTTTGAAAATATTAGATCATCATCATTGTCATTTCAAGACAGCGAAGACGATAACAAATCGATAAAAAGTTTGAAAAGCTGCCCATTGCCGAAGTGCACGCATAGAAATATAGCGCCACCAAATATATTTATCAACATTTGGAAAGATTGACGATAATTAATTTATATATTGACTTCGGTGTTCCATTTGGGCAGTAACAATTTTCATTGTGAGGTCGTTTATGTCATCATATTTACCTCAAAAGTCCAAAATTATTTCTTTGTTTTTTCGTTCACTTGAACATTCTCCACGAACAACTTCTTTCTCCTCAATTCTCGCGATGACGTTTTCGTTACTTCACGTATATGACGATTATTTGTTTGAAACGAATATAATCGCATTCATACATTCATAACGGAGTAGAATAGAGGAAAAACGAGAAAAACTATTCTCAAAGACAAAATTTACGTTAGCGTAAATTGTCCCGAGAATCAATTATTCATATATGAGTTCCGTTATCCAGGGGATTTACGGACGTAAAAGTGAATGCCAACGTTGTACCTGTGTCGGTTGTCTTGCCGCACGCATATCATTCCAATGTTGTAATTCCTCCGGTCCAGAACTATTTAAACCGAGACAAAGCCAACCAATCATTTCACGTCCCTTTTTACCCATTGCAGAACGTCGACGATTATACACTGAGATGAAAAGCGTTACATCCCCGAGCTGAAATAGAGCAACCTGAAATATAAAAGTCTCTTTGTATAGTGGATTTGGTTGTGCACGCTTCAATCCAGTCTTAGAGTGACCCATTTCATGACTGTTGCTGTCAACCAAAGTCAATTTAACATATGTGTCAGGTGGTTTTGTATCACTACCACCGCCGCCACGGAAATGTGAACCCTTAATGATTTCAACTGATAAACGTCCCGTAGTACCATTGTAAGCAAGACCAATCAAAATTTCAGCTATGCTACCGCCTTTCATACTACTTCCATATGGTGGTGTTGGTGATGCATATGATTGTACAGATTGTTGAGACCCCGTTGAATCACTACGAGTTAAACTTGTAGTTGTGCCCCATTCCTGTATCATGGAGAAAATTCATTTAATAGATATTTAATTATAGATCCATTCGGATTATTAGAAAGATTGGTAATGATTAATCACCGGAGATGAGAGTGGTGGTTGTAGTGGTAGACAAAGTATTGTTTCGAGTTGTAAATTTATTTGATCAAAGCAAACACGGGCCTCGCCAAGCAATCTTTCTCGACGCATTCGACCACCCCATAAATAAACACGCAGCCTAACTCCCATGGCATTCACGTCCTCTGGATTGACACGAGGTAATAAAAAACTTTCCATGTATTGTGGTGATGTGCCTTGACGCACTCGAGTTTTGCGTCGTTGTTTTTTCGACGGTAATAACACGAGACGCACTTGGCTTCCACCAATTCCCGCAGGATAGTTACGACCCTGGAGTACTTGAACCTGCAACACATTTGATGAAACGTGTGATACTTGATATAATGTGAAAGAGATAGCTAATGTTGATTGGATTAGGAGAGTGTATTTGTACAAACCGTCATTTCTCGCATTGGAGCATCGTATAAAAATGCTACTTCCAAGCTTCCTACTTCTTCAATTGTCCCATTGATTGAAGTCACCGCGTCATTCGATGACGTTGGACTGATAAGTTCCTCAATAACTTCCTCTGGTTCTCTTGTTTTCATCAAGATACTTGGTGAACCAACTTCAACCACACACTGAAAATGAATAATGAAAAAATAATAAAACATTATATTAAACGATCTGATTGTTTATTTTGCACTGCTTTGGAATTACCTCTTGTTGCTCAGGAGGATGTTCCTCAACACAATTAGTTGGTGTGCTAACTGAGTCTTAAAAACAATTGATTTATGTCGGTACAAATATTATCTTGTCAAAACTTATTTTGTGTTACTTACCAACAACCGTTGGTCCATCTTCAGCTTGAATAGTGAGAGTATCAGGTGGGGGTCGTGGATGGGAATTTTGTAATCTCCGTAAAGCATCTTCCTCCGAATCCGAACTTGTTTCTGGATCGGAATAAGTGAAAACTTTATCTGCAATATCGGAAAAATGATGAACAAATAGGTTAAATGAAATTGTGACAAAATTAGTTATTAAGTGAATTAATACAAGAGAATAATTCATACCTAAATTCTTTGATACAGGTGCAATGGGACAATTTGTTGAATCATGGAGAGGTACACAAATACCACCAAATAATGCTGTTTGTGACACTGGTGCGGTCCATTTTCGTGCAAGATAAAGAAAAAGAACGAGCAGAAGAGTAACGAAACCGGCTACTGCACCAAGAAATGCTGTCAGTCCTACCGATCCTGTAATTGTTAAATTCATTCTTTCTTCATTATTCTGAGCATATTTTATTGTTCGTTCTTTAATTTATTTGCACAAACATTCATAACGATTTTCCGAATCAAGGCCAATGAAAAATTGCGTATTAATTGAAGGCATCATTTGCGTCGAAATAAAAAAAACAAATAAATATTACATAATTCAATGTATGAATAAGATTGGGAGTGGAGTTTCAATCTATGAATGATGTCTCAGGACAATTACGCATATAGAAACTTTGGATTATGGATGTGCATGCTTCTGAAGGAATGAACTCAAAGGGATGGGTTATTTAGGACAAAAAATAATATAAACCCTCCCACAATAAGTTCTTTTCGCAAATGACGTGGATTTGTAAATGAACTAACATTGATTCATCATTATTTCATATTTGTGTCATTGATAGGAATTTATGACTTTTTTTTACAGAGACCTTGAAAGTCTATGGATAGATTATATCTATGGACACTAGAGACTCGATAAAAGTAATTGACGAAGAGCAGAGTGGACTTACCCGTTAGAAAATGGTCTGATCCAGTGAGAATCATTATCGTCACTTATTCCAATTGTTTTTTATCTGTCTGCGTGAATTGACTACTTTACGGCTCGTAAATAGCCGCGATCGGATAACGCACGCATTATTCGATTGACACGACGACGTTCGTCTCGTTTGTTTGATTACAAACGTGGTTGTACGCCGAATAATACGTGGGCGGGGGCGCACAGCACTCTGTTGCTCACTAGGACGTGCGCCTGCAAGGTATCTAAAAGATGATACAAATACGCTTGCGCGTTATTTCTACCTGCTAAGGGTGGTTTTTGCGCAAGATCTTAACAATATTATTATGATACCACCCTGCTTAATGTAACGTATATGCATAGTTACATGCATATATACATAAAAACTCTTCTTGTTTCACCATCCAATTTCACCGCATCAAGCAAAATATAATACATATATTTGATATTTTCCTCAGAGGCAACCTCATAGATCTGGATTTTTTCCTATTGAAATGAATACTACATTCAGTCTGTATAAACATTCAGCATCTGGATCTGATATTGTACTAAAATCTTGCCATACCTATGAAATACGTCCCACAATCAATGCAATATAAAATTACTACGGTATTGTTTTGGTGGTTGTATCAACAAAAAGAATTGTCATGTCCAGATCAATTTACGATCTAACAGTTGGATTCACGTTGATTTTCCCACCAAGAATTCCACGAGTAGATAGTACATCTGCATATAATTTATCAGTTCCTATTGGCAAACCACCAATTTCCCACCATCCTGCAGATACAGAAAGAAACATGGGAGAACACTGATCCCTGTGCTCTTTAAAGAAAGTATTTCATCAATAATCCCTCGAATCAGGATAACGAATGAATATATATGAAAATGAAATAAAATAGCTATTTTTTTTGTGATATTGTTCAGATGTACTTTGGATTGTTCCACGTCGTTCTCGTTTACACATTCAGAAATGCATTTCGTATGATATCAATGATTCGCGCGTTGGAGTTCTTGCTGAAGCAATGCTGCCTCTGGTGGTGCATCAAAATATCGCTAATATATACTAAATTTCATAACATTTTTGTAGAAATAATTATTAGTCGTAATAACCATGTGTATTTCATAGTCAAATCCGATTATGAATTTTCCAAACGAATTAAAAATAAGCAAAAAATTAATTGCAAGGAAAGAGTGAAAGTTAAATAAGCTTCCAGATCCTAACCTCAATAAGATTTTATGAGATAAATAAAATCACTGGGTTCAAACAATGTAGATCTTTTTTTTCAGTAAAGATTATAATATTGAATTGGTTATGAATCTTGATTATTTGTGATGTAACTGAATAACAAGTTAATTAATATTTCAGGAATTGCAGAATGTGTTTCACAATGATACGAAAATCCAAATCATTCATGTTATTAGAAAAGTATAATGTAGAAAGATGTCTATACAATTTGGATAACCGGCTGCACAACAATGCAAATGAAAAGATTGGCTATATTAATAGGAAATTTGATGCTCGAAGACGAGGACAAGCGTTAAAAATTAAATTGGAACACAATATAAGACAGACAAGAGCTAAAGTTGAGAAAATAATCGAGAGAGAAAATATTTGGACTATTCCGAATCTTCTATGTGTTGGAAGAATAATAACAACACCATGTCTTAGTTATTTGATTGTTTCTTCACAGGATTTTCACGTAATTGATTACTACTTGGCAATAATCTCGTTTATTTCTTCGAACGGAACGAATTATCATTCATACACTTGTGTAGAACAAAAAGGAAGTGAAAATTTACTATATTTTTAGGTGGCATTATGGATTTTCGGATTTGCAGGATTAACAGATCTTATTGATGGATGGATTGCAAGAACATGGAGTTCACAAGCATCAAAGTTAGGCAGCTTTTTAGATCCAATGGCAGACAAATTATTGGTCGGTTCATTATTTCTATCACTGTCATGGGTTGATGCGATACCAATACCCTTGACATGTCTGGTAGTGTTGCGTGATGTTGCTCTGATTGTTGCTGCTTCATACATTCGATATCGATCATTACCACCGCCTGTAAAGTCTCACAATTATTACTTATCCTATCTATCTTTTGATTTATTCATATCTTGAACATCGTTACAATTAAGTATATTGATTTTGAATACCCAATTATTCGTTTCAGAAAACTTTGACTAGATACTTTGATCCTAGTCATGCAACTGTTCAATTAGCACCAACATTCATCAGCAAACTAAATACTGCTGTTCAATTGTCGTTGGTCGCTGGAACATTAGCAGCCCCTGTTTTTCATTTTGTGAATCATCCTATCCTTGAGGGGCTTTGTTACCTAACAGCAATCACTACGATTGCTGGTGGAGTTAGTTATTTAACATCAAAACAAACGTATAAATTCCTGTCTAGAAGAAGATCAAGTAAATCACCGTCATGACCACGATGATTGTGAATATTGTAAATATTATGGATAAGAGCAAGAATATATGGTTGAATAAAAAAATTAAATTGTCATACATTTTATTGCCGTAACGAACACTTATTTATGGCAATAATCCAAACTTTATTTACAGTATCTACACGATTGATGCCACTCTTAAAAAGATAATTCATATATAATGAGGAAAGGGACTTATATACAATTCATACGCGAATTCTTCTTCAAATGCTAGATCACGTTCTACACCTATAAAATCAATTTCGAGACTATACTCTCCAGGAATCGCATCACTCGCTGTAATGCCGATTCCAGTAATTGCGTGCGTCCGAACTCTATATTGAATATCCTGACATCTCCCACGATTCGACAGGAAAAACTTTGAAAACGGTATTTTAACATATTGCCAATAAGGCCCACCTCGTGTATACATCACAAAATGATGTAAATCATGCCACATTACGTCAAAAGTACTATGAGTATGTAAATTCAACATGTAATTACGTCCATCACCACGTATGCGAAGTATAAGATGTGTATATGAACTCCAATCAAGTAGTGCATCACGGTAAAAAGATTTTAATGGTCGTACACTCCTGATATTGCAATAACCAGATGATACCTTACGTCCATCGCGTAACGGTTTGGTATCAATCACACCTGAGAATAAACCTGTACCATTTGGTGTCAATTCCAACCTAAAAACCAAAACAAATTATCATTCATCTTCTGCTGAACAAAAATAATATTTCTATTAATTATTTGTAGGCAAACGATGCATACTTCGCTTGGGATCTTCCTTCGCCGAAATCACTATCGCAGGAGACAACCCACTTTCTCAACGACTCTGGAGTTCCATCAAATTTGAACTGAACATCAACTTCACCAGGACGCGTCACACTTATTGGATCCATTCGGAACGCTTCGACAAGTTCGTCCTTCAGTTTTCCCATTTCTTCTTGAAATTGTTTGCCTCCGTCACGTATACGTTGAAATGTATTCCCTGGTTTTTCTACGAAGTCGGACTTTGGTTTATAACCTGCTTTTCTATCAGTCTCATAAAATGCTAATAATTTACATGATGAATGAAAGTTTTTTCCATTGATTTTCGTACATAATGGAAGCAGGCGTAACACACGTGTTGTCATTGTCAGTATATTTTGGTTCAATGCACTTTTTGTTTATGTTTGTTGTTATTAGATCAATTGTGGATTGTGTATCTGTGTGGACTTATATCATACTACTAAACGATGGCAATGAGCACGCTTCAACATATAGGGAATGAGTGAGAGAGATAGAAATTTCGAACTTGAATCAACGAATGTCGAATTTAAGATAACTCATCTCTCATTGTGCATCGTTTTATTCTATTGTCGCAAATATTAGTGTTAATACATTTGTAAAATGATGCATGAAATTTTATGAATTGGCACAAAACCAGTTAGCAAAAAGCCATTTCCAATTCATATCAACAAACTGTAGCTACAAGTTTTGACAGTAAGTTGTGCATTTTTAAAAATTGTTTTTTTTGATATAGATATTCCATATTACACGACTTGTTTATTTAAATTCATTGATCCAGTATGAATTTGCTGAGTGAATTCCAATTGTCGCAATTCACAATAGAATTCAAGGCTATGGGATTCATCAATGGTACTCATCTACTTTACTTCTTGAAAATGGGCAACACACAATAAAGTTCTATGTCGCTCATAGACTTCAATATGAAATTCTATATAAATCATGGGAAAGTTGTTGAAAATAAAAGATCCTTGAAGTTTTGCTAGAAATTTAAATAAGTCCGCGGGCATTTTATAAAATGAATCGTCACGCATGCGGCCCTTTTTTTAGAATGTAAACATACATATACAACACTTGTGAATGTATGATGCCATCGTATAGAGTACATACACGTCACACATAGCAACTGTGGATAAAGAGAACGTATAAAAATAGTTTGAATTCATGTTCTACCACGTGTAAATACTCGATGGTAATGCTTGGTGTGTAAATGACCACAGTTGAATAACATCAATAGAAAGAAGTGCATGTATGAATTTACGTGGAAAACTTTATTTGTTTATATAAATACATGGTGTGGAATTATCAGAAATAAACATTTCATTGCTAATTAATTGTTTCTCTTTTCAGAGTTTTACGATCAATTTGGCTTGCTCTAACCGTCAAACTAGTGACACGACTTTCGAGAACAATCCGAAATTATTGTCAGCACAATACCTGTATATATCGTGGATGTACATAAAGTATTCCAAAATGCGATTTTCTATGTCAGTATTTTACGTGTTGGTGTTGTCAATGGGAAATTCATTGTTTGTGGGTTGTGAGAAGAACGAGAGTAATTTTGTACCTTCACACGAATGGCAACCGGTGAAAAAAGGTACTCATATGAATAAGTTGATCTTCAAGATAGACAATAACTCAATGTATAATTTTCTTATTGGATTTATTTTTGTGTACATTATTTTTCACTAGGCCAACCAATTCCGAGTGGTCTTCATGTTAGATTTAATTTTGAAACTGGAATAACGGAAGCCAAATTATTGGATGTGGATGAAAAAGAAACAGATAAAACCGAAATCGGTGATGGAAAAAGTATGAATTCATTGACACTTCATCCGGATGCAGTGGCTGATGATGAAATTTTCCCGAATGATTATGAAATATCGTCTGGTAATTTGAAAATGTCATTGGAGGAGTTGAAAACGAGATTGAAATATCTTAAGAGTGAGGTAGACGGGGAAAATAGTTATCCAATGTAACGAAATATTTTAATTCTGAAAGTCTTGTTATAATATTCTTCCTTATTTCATTTTTTTCAGGATAATGGGAATGTTGAATCGAAGAACAGTTTCAGAAGCTATGAGGAGTTAAAAAAAGAATTGAGCGAAATTGAATTGAATGTGACGACTGATTACGAAATATTGCGAAATCTTTTTGATAAATTCAAAGTTTATGAATCTGTAGTTACTGGTGGGATACTGGCGAAACATCAAGTTGATGCCATCATACAAATATTTAATGACTTCGAATATCTCCTTCATCAAGTGGATAATGCACAAATGTTTGTTGACATGGATGGGTTAGTATACAGTAGATATGTACATACCTTCTCACTTGATATTAAATTTTACTCTTCAATCGCGTGCATATTCGAAAACTGTATGAAACCAATATAATTTCAGAATGGCAAAGATAATATCACCTTGCTTGAATACAACCAATGACGATGTCAAAATGGAAGCATTACGAATTTTCGGTACAGCAGTCCAGTCAAATCCAGCAGTGCAATTCAACGCATTGAACAATGACTTGGTACAAAAGTTAATGAACATATTGACATCAGGCAATAGTAAAGTTTCTCTTCGCTCAAGATGTTTATTTGCATTGAGTGCACTTCTTCGACAATTCCCAATTGCTCAGAAAGAATTTTTTAATCTCGGTGGGTTGGATATATTTGCCAATATATTGGAAGATGGTCCTTTGCAAGTACAGTTACGAGTGATGAAATTGGTGACTGATTTAGCGATCGAGAGACAGAATATTAAAAAAACAGAAGATATCAGATTGCGAGAACTGCAGATACGAGAATATGGAAGAACAGACTTTGAAAAAAAGTTGATGGGGCACAAATATTGTAAATCATTGTCAAATATCATTAAGCATAATATTAAACAGAGTCTTTCGATTGATTCGACAATGGAGATGTACGATTTTTTCGAAGTGACACTTGAGAATATGATAACACTTAGTTCATCGTGTAAATATGAATTCCGTGATCGGAAGAATAATTTGTTGGAGACGATAACTGCAATGATGGATTATTATAGTATACTCAATGACACAAGGCCACCAGAAGATATTGAAATGTTCGAAAATTTAGCAAAACAAATTTCACGATTGCGAGCAGCTATTTTTGATGACGCACACGATGAACTTTAATCGCATTATTATATTTCTTGAAAGTGAAGATTGTTATTTATTTGAATAAAAAAATTAGATACCAATTGACGCGAGAGCTTCTGTTGAATGAATAACGTTGGGTGTAAAAATTATTGAACTCTTGTATTTATAAATGATGTTGTTTTATTCGATTATAACACTTCATTATTCCTTCGAAATACACAATTTGTTTGACCCTGGGCATCCAAATTACTTACACACACTATTTACATTATCATTGATTGCGTATGTTTAATTGAATGCATTTCTTTCTTTTCTCCATTCAAATTCTCCATATTGATCTCTAAATATAATGGAACATGAAGTACTCCGTAAAAATCAATTATTACAGTCACAGTCAAGACAAAATGCGTCCTTCAATCATTTCAGCTCGGAAAATATATGTACAATAGCAACGTAAGGCAATCGCACAAAAACTTCTTTCGCTTCTTTATCTTGCATTGAGTTTCTTCAATATTGGTTTCAACGATTTGGTCCAATAATACTTGAGATAATTTCACTATCTTACAAAACATCAGCCCCCTTCTTCTCAACAGTCCCGTTTATGCAGTTATCACCGAGAAAACAATTAGACCACTGATTTAAGTGATACAAAGTGCCAATTGAGCTTCATCGTCCAACAATTATCTGCAATTAGATTCCCATCGAATAAACTATGTAAAATATAACTAACAATATGTAAAAGAGTAAGCTTGTCTAATATATGCATATAAATTTTCTGCAAAAAAAAAATGATTCCAGAAATAAATTATGGACTTTGAATTATTAATAATATCATTTCGTTGGTCATTGTTCTCGTATCACACAATCATTCCATTCAAACACATCACTTCTTTTTGATCGGATAAACGTCAGAAAAAAAAAAAAAAGTAGGATCCACTCCTTTTTCAGATAACAAAATTAAAACTGTCAGCATACGTCGTGACATATTTCTTGAATTACCAAATGTTTATATCATGAGGGAAAAAATAGAACAAAACCTTCGTAACACTTGAAGTGACGCGCGTTTGAATTGTACGTTATCCAGCAAATATGATTTTTCAGTCAACTAATTTTCGTTTGCGTTCATTCATACAGCTTCGACACTGGTATTTTGTCACCTTTTCTACATATCGATATTTGGATTATATCAACATCCACGCGGACACAATTGAAATGAAAAATTGAAAAAATTGAAAAAATAAAGGATATATATATATATATGTGTGTGTGTATATATACATATATATTGCTCTCTCATAATTGTCTCAATCAGAAATTGCCGTTAATATCGCCATTATCGTGATACCACTCAGCAGAGCTCCCAGCTGTTTCATTGATTCTTTTGGATTGGATTCTCTTTGTAATTCTGGCAAAATTGTCACTAATCCAATGTGTAAAAATCCGCCAGCAGTAAATGGCAAAATCCAACTAGTCCTAGTTTCTGAAAATACGAGAAAGCGGAATGGGATTTTATCTGTTGCTCCCATTTTAGGTGTAGAAAAAACATTTAATGAGTGAAATTGTATTTATTATTTAACGTACCAACTCCGCTTCCTGAACATAATACTGCGAACAGAGCACCGAGTATTCCACCAGTAGCAGTCATCAATTGTGCACGTGCAGCATCCCATCGATTAAATCCACTTTTTAGCAATATCGCAAAATCACCAACTTCATGAGGAATTTCGTGTATCAAGATTGCTAGTGTTGTTAGTGCGCCCAATCGAAATGATACCAGAAACGATCCACCAACAGCGAGACCATGGGTAAAATTATCGATGCAATTTGCCAATAAATTCAAATAGCCACTGATGTGTTTCGGTTTTTCTTTTGTCTCGCGTTTTGAATCTTGCGAGTTTCGGTTCAGTTTTCCATTCAATTGTGAAGTATGGATGCCATTGTCCGTAGTTTTCGTCGTTTTTGCACTACCATTCGTGTTCGATATATTGCTGCACTGTGATGCACGCCATGACTGCGTTTTCTGCATTTCACCATTGGTATATATTTCATTGCTGTTGATCAATTTGGTCACACCACTCCTCTTAATATTCACAGAATCGGGGTTCATCATATAACCATTTTTTCCGTCATGGTCTAATCTCAAGCTTCTTATCAATTTTCCACTTTGCCTGTTAATTTTTCCGTTCACGATTGATAAATTATTGTTTTCCGTTTGCTTATCATGACTATTATTGATAAACATTTCCTCAGCTATCTCAGTCTTCAAATCGTTCATATCACTTTTATCATCATTGCCATTCTCATCCTCATCACTTCCACCCGTACCGAGGAATATTTTTTCAGTAATAATAAATAATAGAAATCCAGTAAGAACCCATAAACCGCATAACATCGACGGATGATCTCTGGTAGAATCTGAAAATAATATGATATGATGAAAATAAATGTTATCATCATCTCCAGATTGATTTAGTCTACAAATATGCTATCATGAAACTAGTACAGAAAAATCGATAAATGAGAAAAAATTATGACCACTGATAACCTGTGCAGTCAGTAGAAAAATGGTATACATATGAAATCTCCCGCAAACAATCCGTGGAATAATACCAAGTCCGATGTACTTAGTGATACTATTTACTATAATGTGGGCATTTGTAATATAATATTTTTAGCACCGATGTTGCACAATTTGATACGCATATTGCCGAACAATCTGCAAATGCAAAGCTACAACGGAGGGCGTTCAATATGATAAAAAGCTGTTTCACAATTATAGAATAATGGAAAATAAAACTGACGAAGACAATGTGTTCTGATGTTATTTATAATATGACTCGAAATGATCCATATTGAAACCAATGCCACATGGATGACGGGACTGACATTTGTAGAGAGACTACCACGTTAATAAATTTATATACGAGTTCATTATGTGATCTATAGAATTATTCTATAGTGAATCGCATAATAGTCGGGATTATAATCACAAGGCCTTTAGCCATTCAGAAAATATCATCCGGGAAAAAGTTTAATGAAACAGATGATATATAAATTATGCCCTTTGATCATTGAGTTCATCATTTTCTATCTAAACAAAAAAGCAGCCAACAAATGTGACCACTCATCGCTGCTGCGAAGAATTCTATAATTAGTTTCTCATTGCCTTGATATAGGAGGAAACATGCTTTCTATCACTTCTGTCACCCATTCAATTCTTCTATTGTGGCTTTCATTCGTGGGGAAAATAAATTACAATAGTTTCATGAACCAATCTTTTTATCATTTAGATATGGATATTGTCCTTACTGATATTCAATGACTTGTTTGACCATGCTTCTGGGAGAAGATGTAGGAAGACATCCCCCAACAAACCGCCAACCGCAAAACTCAGGAGCAATTTCAGTGTTCCAGCACCAGCTGCAATAAATTAAATCAAGTGTAATTTTGTTGCTTTCGAATGTAATATCTGAAATGATGATTCATTCTATCATATTAGAAATATTGCACGACGTTGCGAGTGTTAAATATTTTTATGATATATTTCGATATCAACAATGTAAGTACGACTAAAGTTGGCGTACCGACACGTGCCAAATACGTATTGCGAAACGCGAAATTTCTCATCTCATATTATTATATATAAGCCATCTTCGGGTGACAAATGCGTCAATGGTCTAAGATGATTTCGCACAATAATTTTTCAAACTAATCAGGTGGAATTTCTCGTATGATCGAGTCCATAAAATATATTCGTTTAGAGTTTTATCCACATATGATTCGCAATATCGATTTCCCGGTGATTTATTCCACACTCATCTGACGAATAATGTTTATCTCTTTTCTGCAACATTGGATGAAATATCATATGAGATTGGATAAACTGTACATGTATATTTACGTTGAAGCCTAATTTTGAATCGAAAACATCTCCTAACAGAATTTTGAATGATAATAATACTGTTTGTGTTGAGGATTATATTGTGATAGAATTATTTCACAGAAATGAGAGTCGAATACAGACAACATTCTCTAGAGATATTTGTGTTGCGTATATCATATTATTTTCTTGATGTATATGAAGCCAATTGACCACGCGCCATGCTAATGTATTCATAGAAGCGATTAGAAAAATTTCTACATATACTGTTACTCAACGCTCATGAATAACATCAACGACAATGTTTATTGTATATGCATCGAACATTGAGCGTATTTTGTTCGATAAAATGCCATTTGTTCAGTCATGAATTCATGTACTCTCTGATTTATTCTCCAAGTCTGAGAGATTGGTACGCATGATACACATGCATATAATAAAAATTCAGAATCATTTTACGTGTCGTATCTTCTGACTCAGCCAGAAAAAATATATAATAGTCGATGCTACAACTTGCATTCGCTATGTCTGAAACAATTATGAGTGTCGTTAATATTGCGACTATTATTTTCTTTTCCATATCACGAGGACTGGGAATAAAATTATTCATCATACGAAATGATGACTCAAGAGACACTTTTCCCTATCATTTGAATTTCAGATACCGCAATTAATTTTTTTCCCTTTTGTATTATCGAATATCAGTCTAAATAAAATAAAAAAAAAAACTGATAAATGTCCGATCATTCCAATATTAATGATTGATTAATCGGTACATTGACTTTTTTTTCTGCGATGAGTTTCACAAAGAAAATACAGACGCTAACACTCAGGCAAGAATATTAATGGAAAAATTGTGTTTATTGTATTCTTTTGAAATAGATGTTCTATTCTTCATGTTCCGATTGTCTCAGAACAGTTCATAAATGAGAGTTTTCTCCTACATATAACTCGTATAGGCGACGCGATAACGGTTTGATACGCTTATCGTAGTGTGATTCCAAATAAAAGAGATCGGTTGTGCGATCCCATTCATTTTTCATTCATTTCATAGTAATATTCATAAATAATTCTCCAATTTTATTTCAAACAATCTCTCAAATTGTCTCAGAATTTTCGGGGAAGATATGAACTGATTTGTTTATATAATATTCTTCCATAGTAGTCACTCATATAATTTCATCAATGGAGAACGTGTGGCATGTTACCCTTCTTTTTTAATGCGCACTGACCTCGCATAACAAGCATGCAGGTATACATATGTGTAAAATTGTATACTCGTTTCAAATAAAGGAAAGAATCGAGTGTTTCAAACGAATCTACTTGGCCATGCGCATTGCTACTAGTCGGATGTAAAAATAATTTACATCTACATAAATTATCTCAAGCGATAAAAAGAAAGAATGTTCTTTGTTTGTGAAAATCGATTAATCAACTCAAATCCTATTCCCGCCTTGTACATCGGTTACCAATTTATTATTTATTTTCAAAGTAGAGAATTTCTATTTTAATTTGTAATATAAGTGTGAATAGTTACCTCCATGCTTCAAGTTTGCTGTGTCGTCAATTGGAATGATCAGTAATGGAAATACACCAGACAAACCAACAAGAGCACTGGCAACTATTGAAAAAATCCATGGTTGATATCCAAAATAATCAGCAACAGTATTCCATGAGGATGACCACATTTCATTCCTCATTATTCCGTCAAAAATTTCCATATTAGTGCAATTGTCGTTACACGTGGCCATGGTTGCGAAGTATACAAATATATATTTACGTATATATAAGATCTCAAGTATCTCTTTAACCAATAAATCTATTTACACAAGAGCAAATACCACAAGTTTTTCACTACCAAAAACCCAACACTTTCCCTATTGTTTCGCAACAGAGCCGAACTTTTTTTTCCTCTCACAATCTCGCTAACAAATACATGTATATCAAATCGCCAAATAACAATTGAGGCATTACACACATAACTACATGACGACTTAGAGAGCAAAAAAATTATCCAAATTCCTGTCGTTTCTCTTTTCACTCGTATATATATCAACGCTGAATTCCCCTACGATTCCAATTTTTTGAATGTCACGAAATCGACAACAAAGCAAGATGATTCATACCAAACAACAATGCATCGAATTCAACAGACATACATTTGCACTCATAATCCACAAAATTGTTGTCTGTTGTCTTCTCCCTCTATATATATTCTCGTTGATTCTCCCTCTATTGATCACTGTCAATCATGAATTTAATAACAAAAATAAAAAAAAAAAGAATTCATACCAATACAATGATAAATCGTATTCAAACCTTAATATTGAACTTATACGAAATTTTCTCTGTTCTCTACTCTCTCTCAATCCACATACTGAAACAGAATTTCTTTCTTATTGTCCACTGTGTCGTTTGTGATCACGATCTGGATGATAACAGAAAAATATTTGTACTAAATAAACGACCGTTGCTCCCAACTCTTTTCAACGTCACACTCTTAATCAAAGATTATATACATACGTACATGTGTATTAATACATATATTGGCACGAAGAGTATGTGTTGGTAAAAGGTGTAAGTAGAATATGAAAAAAATGCGACGAGACTTTTGGCGACCGACTAGCCTACACTGAGGACTGAGTGCGGTGCGTAAAGTTACGGCGTCGGTGCTGTTAATCGAGACAGCGTCTCACGTTTTATCTCTTGTTCAATTATTTCATTTGGCCATTCATGCGAGATGATGACGATTAATTCTAACGATTCACTGACCGCGTGTCCGGCCAGTTTCACCATTCGGTCAATGCAGAATTCAATCCGACACCCGTAACAACAACTTCTATAATTATCTATTGTTGCTCTGTATCTTCACAACTTTTGCTTTAGGTTAGAATATGTAATGATCATTGGAATTCCACTGATGCAATTTTATATTCACACTAAATATATTCTCTCATTCCAGAGAACGAACTAATGTGAGATGTTATTGGACGCGATGCTTTTATAGTGTGAAAACACACTGCAGTCACGACGTAGCTGCGCGAATGTTTTTGCGCAACATTATATATGTATTTCATGAATTTTTCGTTGGGAAATGACGGAGAAGGGGAAAGAAAAGAGAAATAAGCTGAAGAGGATAAGGATGACAATGCAGTAGTAGCTGAAAAAGGATAGTCATTTCAATATGTAGATGTCGTAACGGAAAAAAGTTTGTATATGTAGGTTTTTTTTTGTGGCAATGGGAGAGGGATGAGGGGTCCTATGGTTAAGAGGAAAAGAGGAACGCGCCATATTTAAATTTAGTTTGTAATGCAAATCGATAGTGGCGCTAGTGCGATGCAATTTAAAAAAGGTCTAGGATTAGGATAAAATGATTATTGATGATTAGATATTTTAAATTAATGAATGGACGGTACATTTTTAAACACGAAACCTCAAATATTTTATTTATTAATTTAGCGATTTTGTTTGACTTAAATATACTATTTTCTGATATATCTATAATTGGAAATGGGAAATTTTATATTTGTTTCAATGATTTTGGTTGAAATGTATGTTGTATTGTTTAGAAGTAAATTATAATTATTTTACTAGTTCCGAAAGTTATGCAGACGCCCATTTTGTAGAAATCAATCAATCAACCAGTATTTATTGTATTTATCGAACCATCCTCTTTGTATTTATATTTTTCTTTAGAATATACGCACAACAATAGAAGGTGATATTGTTTTTTCTTTTTGTTTATTCGTTCTCAGAATAAATCTCTATTCTATTGTTAGTAAAAACGCAACGGGGATGCCTGTGCTATAATAGAGTGTAGAATGAATGCCAATTTCTTAACTCTAATCGTTTTTATCTTATTTATTTAAGCATTGTATTGGTATTTGTGATTTAGTGTATAGAGCATGTGCGTAACTAGGAAAGCGACGATGAGTCGTTATTCAGTCACTAAATGAACAAATATATGTCAGATGAATTCAAAAAATTTGAGTAATAATTTTAATACAACCAAACACGATGGATAATATGAATTTTTATAGTTTGAATTTGTCATCTATTCCATGCCATTTGCTATATTAGTGCGTTGTTGCTGATCATCTATCTAACAGCACATGTGACAATGGAAGAAAAAAATGTTCATCTTGAGATTCGTCTTTGAATCTAACGTATATTTGATGAAGTATTGTACAATTATGAGAAAATGAAGATAAGTAAAAATTCGGCATCAAAGTATCGCTGTAGAAATGAGTGGTTATTTAATAAAGAAACTTTTGCGATTATATCTGGGTTATCTGATGACTCGATTGAGAAATGTTATTCAATCACACGTAATAAATGATAACCGATTTTTTTTATTTTTCATTAGATATGAATGAGAATATTTCTTTTTTTCTTCGTACACGTGTTTATCGAATGTTATTATATTTATCAATTTTCTTTTGTTTAATTCAGTGCTTTATTTATAATATATGGGAGGTAATTATGGTGTTATATTGAATAAGCAATTAATACATCGTTATTTTATATTCACATGAGGTTTCTGTGTGAATTTCGAGGCCAGTCATGCACATTAAAATGTTTCAATTTGATTAAACAGCCGGCTGCCAAGATTCACGTGTGCGTCGTGTTCCTTTGGCATTGTGACAATTGAAACTTCATCCATGTCAGGGTGCAAAAGAATTATTTGTCTTGTCAACAGTGATAGTCATTAATTATCAATTATGATTCATTCCGACGCAATATTTCATACATTCATTTATTTGTTTATCTATAATTTTTCCGGTTGAATGCACAATTGTCAATTGGTTTAAGGGGAAAAAAAACGAATTTAACTGAATATTAATTATTAATAATGATCAGAACAGAACGATTGAAGATAATTCGAAATATCCCGCTCACGCAACTAAAAATGAAACGGAAAAAATGATACATCTCTGATGTTACGTATACAGGACGCAGCTCTCCAGTATTTCTATTTTCAGACTGCTAGAAAACTAAACTTAATTCAAAGCATTTTTTTGTTCACGAACCACAGAGAATATAGCATCTCACGGTTCATATCCCGCATTTGTCGTTATTATGCCTGGGGTATAACATTTTTTTTTTCTGTTCTTTCTTCGTTTTTACGTGTAGTTCAAAGTGCTATCATAATTGAACGTAACTGGTATTTTCTAAATTATAGTGACAATCATTTCTTCGCTCGACTGAATGTATTTTTTTTTTCTTCGTTACTTTATGAGTGTGCATATGATCTAATTGTAAATTCTATTCAAAAGAATTTATAATAGACCTGTCCAAGTTCAAGTGCGATTATAAACTGAATTATTGAGAAACACTTTTATATTCGAATATTCTAACGTTTCTTTTTTTTTGCTTATTGCCATTACTCTTTTTGCATTATTCAATTACATAATTCGAATATACCAATATGGATTTACGAAGGATGTCAAATTGGAACGTATTGAGTGTTGAAGCAGCACTGCAGCAATTAAATTGTCAAGACGGTGATGACACCCAAAAGATTTTCATTCCACGTTGCAACACGGTATGATTTCCAAAAATTATTTCAAGTTTTTTTGTTTTATAAATGTTATATGTACGAATTGAAAATCGTAAGATTTTTTTTCTAATATTATAAAATTTGTTCGTGGCCGAATGTCATCTTTTCATTGTTATATGAGCAATAAATCATAATTTGTTTCTGATTCTTTCGTTGGAATTCTGTTGATTGAACAGTACGTCAATGTATGAAGAGGAAATGTCGATTACGAGTGCCCGTTTTGGCTTGTTGCCTACCATACGCATAACGTATTTATAACTAATTAAAACCCAGAGTCAGTAGCTCATGTCGTCTCTTCCGAATCGGACAAGTTGTTAACATAATAAACCATTGTTCAGCTCGTAGAGAATTATTCCAAATGAACATTCAAATATTTATCTCAAAACATATTCATCCAATTGTTTATTTTTTTTCCAAGTGGGATAATATAATGAGGGCACTATAGCACGCGTAAATTGGACGTCTTTCCTATACTGGATGAATAAAAAATGAACCAATATATGAATGATTGAATTAGATATGAAATGATGAGGAAAAGAATTTTGTTGTTATATTAACTAATTCAGAGTTATATGTTTGTTTACATTTCTAATTGAAATTGATGTTCAATAAAGTTGGAACAAGTTTATAAATAGATTTTTCCGGGGCCAGTGACAAATGACAAGTGTGTGTGTAATATATATTACAGCAGTCTAGACAAATCTTAGCTGGGGTCAGTCGATTTGTTATCCCAATCAGATATTTCCTGCTAAATCTTCATCATTGAAGAAATCTCAATTATTCTGATATCAATCCATACGAATTGTCCGAAAATTCAAGTTCTACATGCACAGTCCACTCTAATTCATCATGAATGTTTGGAGTCAATTGACTGTATTGGAGCATGCGACAACCGCAATATCTAGAGATGATCTACACAGCAGTACACGTCGAAAGAATTTACCGGTAAAAATTATTCATAAATTTATTCCCAAATGAAATACCGAAAAACAATTCTTCTGTCGCTCATTGTCATACCGATCACTAAAGTTACGAAATGAAAAATAAAACGTTGGAGTCATGAAAACCAAATATTTACGTTGATAACAGCATTTTTATACATTTCTCGTCTAGAAGAGGAAGAAAGTGGTGAATAAATATAGATAAAAGTGTATTTACTCGTCAAGTCATTCACAGTGCTATCTTTATGTACATATTATTCATAAATCTCGCATCAAACAGTGGCTTAAGTACAGACGCGACGTTGAATCCAAGGTCATGGGAAGATATGAAATATTTAAATAAGAACAAAAAAAATTTCATGGTCAAACGGATTTGACAATGAAAAATTTAAGAAATTGTGACAAAAAAAATTTGGTCAAACTGGTTTGATGTATTGTTATGTTCGCTTAGGTCAGGTTTGTATTTACATGATTATATATTGTGTGGGGTCAAACGTCGGACAAAGTCACCGACCAAGAGTGTGACGCAATTTTACATTCGCACTCTCAATTAATCCAAAATGAATTGCAAGATAGATTTAATGTGACATTGTAGGCTCTTAAATGTACATTGACATCTGGATATTTATGCCCATATGAAGAGAAACGATCGACACCACCTGGCTCAAGGTCGCTTTAAGTACCATTATATATTTTAGTATCGAGTGATTAAGTTTAATTGATGACATTTGATGAAGAGTAAATTAATGTAATAAAGAGCATATGTCTAATGTACTTGATCGTACTGCAGTTCTATTGGGGTTTAAAATTAAGTTCAACCAACGTCTAGTAAATGTATATATTTAGGATTGCGCGCGTGCGCTATAAGATTAAACTCTTGAGGTGAAACTTGTGGGATTGCTTCGAATTATTTGCAATCACGGGCACGTTTTCACGAATGTACATTTGTATTTTCATCAAAGATCTCAGATATTTCAAATTTTCATTTTAGTTTTATCAATTGAGACATAAATTTCTTCTGTCCTTCATATTTTTTTTCTGTGTAATTTATCATATATTTATTTAAAAATGGATTTGGGTGGTGTTGATGTATGGGGACAAATCGCGTTGGAGACATCGCAAATGTATGTTGAGGAAGGTGGTGTTATTAGAAGCAGATTCGCAAATACTGTGAGTGATTTGGATGAGCAGTGAATTTTTTATTGACCTGAAGAAAGGAAACAAGGCGATGAAAAAAAATTGCACAAAAAAAAATGCTGAATTGTTGTGATGGAAAAATTATAGTTTTGATTGATGCAATCGTTGGTACTTTTAATTCTTAATTTTTTCTTCTTTCAGACAATAGAAAAATTGCCCGATAAAGTGATCCTCAATATCTTCAGTTATCTCACTCATCGTGAAATCTGTCGGCTGGCACGAATATGCAAACGATGGCGTCAAATTGCATACGATACAAAATTATGGAAACACGTATCGTTAAGGCCAGAAGTTAGTGGACTTCATGTAAATTCGCTTGAGATGCTTCTACAACTTATAAGGTATTTTTATTATGTAATTCATGTCTATATGCTTATCGATATTGAGAATGAAAATTTTGTTATAATTGAAAGATGACAATTCTTTATTTAATTTGTTTCAATCAGTGTTCGTTTTGGACCTTCTTTGAGATATATTGAGTTGCCGATTGAATTGATAACTCATACAGTTTTACATGAACTCGCAAACAAATGTCCGAATTTGACACATATGCTCTTGGATTTTTCAACTGCGATGCAGCTTCACGATTTCTCGGAGATGCAAGCGTTTCCAACAAAACTTAAATACATGTGTATTTGTTTGTCTGAGGTTATTTTCATGGAAGGTTTCATGCGAAAAATTTACAACTTTATCAATGGCCTTGAAATTTTACATCTTATAGGTAATTATATTATGCACCTAATGGAAAATATTACTTAAAGAAAACAATTCATCACCTTTTTTTACAGGAACATACGAAAAAGTTGAAGAGGAAGAGGAAGAGATATATGAAGTTATAAATGTACATAAATTAAAATCAGCAACACCAAATTTACGTGTGATCAACTTATACGGAATCAATTTTGTTGATGATTCGCATATTGATGCATTCTCATCAAATTGTATCCAACTGGAGTGTTTGGCTGTCAATTTTTGCTCCAAGGTTACTGGCTCGACAATGAAAACATTATTTCAACGTAGTCGACGACTAAAATGTTTACTTATGCAAGGAACTAGTAAGTATAACTGAACAGATAATTGTTATTTAATAAAACGAATTCAAATTCGATCATATGATGCAATTTGAAGTTGTTTCCGAATTTTTCAGATTTACTGAGCGAGTATGTGATGCAAGTTGAATGGGAAAAATCGAGTATACAAGAATTTGATATAACAGCAACTGATTTATCCACTGAATGTTTAATTGATATGCTTACGAGGATTCCTGGTCTTCGTTTTTTGAGCGCTGGACAATTGAATGGATTTAATGATAGTGTACTGAAAGCTTGGGCTGATGCGGGCAATCCAAGAAACTTAATCGCTTTGGATCTCGACAGTTCCGATAATATCACTGATGACGGCTTACACAAATTTTTATCTAGATATGGGCATCAATTGTGGGGCATCGCATTATCAGGAATGCCACACATCACTGATCAACTTTGGCAAAGTGTTTTACCAATATTGACAAATGCAAAGTGAGTGATAAAATAAGAATTGATATGAATATTCCAAGTGAGACAACACAATTTCATTATTCAAATAAATCGATAGAATTGTAGTTATGGGAACGCAAGAAAGACTCGGTGTGAACATCCATGTTGATCAATTGATGGATGGTATTGCAAATAATTGTCCGAATTTGGAACGTTTGGAGCTGCGTTGGGATCCAGAGAATTTGAGATTTTCAGACAAGAGCCAAAAAGCCATTGATATTCTTCGTGTCAAATGCCTAAAACTTCGATGCCTTGTTTTAAGGTGAGAAAAATTTGTTTCTCCAATATCATTCAGTAGAATGAGTTGCAGTTTGTTCATTTATTAATTTACTCTGTTTTTAATAGTGATGGCAGATATTACGAAACGGTTAAAGCAAACTTCGAGCGTGCAGATAGAACTACAGTTGTTCGTACAACGACGTGCTGCCGAGTTACAAATTATTACCTGTTGCAAAATTACAAAGACTTGATATTCAATTAAATGAATGAATACACACATCAAGATATATTGCAAGCATTCAGCTGAGCATTCAAATCCAAACATCAATGAGTGCTTGTTTTATATAAGTGATCGTTACATGGAGGGAGAAAAGGAATCAATGTGTTCACTTATGACATTAATATACATATACACGATGAACGGGAAAAAGAAATATCGGATACGACAATTCTTTAAATAATATTTAATTGTAAATAATTTTAAATTAAGCGCGCCATATTTTTGTCTTCCAATTTTCGACAATGTTAAAATAAACAAAATAAGTTCAGTGAAGAGAGTGGAATTCATTGTTCTGTATGAAGCACATTGTGAACAATATTAACAACACCCGCAAGTGAATGATGGGTGGGCATATGAAAAATGGAGTGTAGGGGTAAGCGCAAGCGCAAACACAAAAGCACACATGTAGGGGGATGGTGCTACGTTTTGTGTATACAGCCTTCTGAATTGACACAAATCGCCACGCGACTAAATCGATCCTACAGTAATTTATTCATACCAAGCACTGTATAAACTATATCACAGAACTAGGAAAAGTTTCACCATGTGTACCAATGGGCAATCAGTCGATGTTGTGCATTCGTCGGATATACTTCATATTAATCATATGCTTAAAGCGTAGATAATTTATCAAAGTTAATCTAAATGAATGAAAAAGAGGAAGATTTGGTAGAGAAACGTTTGAAAATTGTTCTTGTTGGTGATTCATCTGCTGGAAAAGTAAGTATTTATTTTTTAATTGGTCATTTTCTTCAAAATCGGATAAGTATTGAAATAATAAAATAATGAAGAAAATCTGCTCAAGTCTAGCGGAAGAAACTATAGTTGATAAATACTACAGTGATGATGATGTTAAAAAAAATAATGCATTGTTTTTCATGTATTAGTTGAATATTACATTCCGATTTAACAAAATAAGTGGATTCAAATTATAGTTTTTATTCTTCAGACGAGTATTGCCCAGAAATTTTGCAACGATGAATTTGCAAGACAATACACACCAACTGCTGGTGTCGATTTCTGTTCGAAAAACCTCGCTATTGGTTCATTCAAAAATGTTACACTCTTTCTGTGGGACGTTGGTGGTCTTGCGCTTCATAGCACGATGTTGGACAAATATGTATATTGTGCCGAGGTAATTACAAATTTAAACAAAGAGTAATACCGGCGGAAACTTAATCGATTGACAAACTTTATTTTCCACTGGATGTGCTCGATGAGACAATTCATCATTTATGTTGTAGCTGATTCTTTTAGTTTATGATGTTACGAACAGTTCGAGCTTTGAAATTCTAGACGAGTGGATTGACACAATTAATGAGATGGTCGAGACTAATGACGAAAAAAAACCATTAATGGCAATTATAGGAAATAAATGTGATATGGAACATCAGAGGACAGTCAAACGAGACAAATCCCATCGTTATGCTGCAGAAAAAGGATTTATTTACAATGACATGTCTGCAAGAACAGGCGAATCGGTAAAATGTTCCATTCATAACTGGTTCAAATCTATACAGTTAGTCGCAAGATGTTATGTTGAAGAAAAAGTATAAATATTTATATATCCGGTTATCTAAATACATTTATTGAAATTGTCAAAATTGATTTCAGGTGTCTCTATGCATTGCATCGCTTGTTGCTAAAGTGTTGGGTGTTGAGCTTACTAAAATGGATCAAGATTTTCATAAGCCCATTGTTATTGCTGAAATTGGTGACACTGTTGATGTTTCAACAATTCAAAAAATTGTCAAAAGACGTCCCAATAAAAAATCATATCAGAATAATAGTTATCCAACGCTTCCATTATCAAAATCAGCTGTGTGTTCATTACAATGATGAGAATTATTTCTTATACTCGTGAATACATTTAATACTATTTTATCACAGTGCCTTCGAATCTATCAATTCATCTAACGGATTTCATCACTAATGGAAAAAAAAAAAACGTAACAATGTTTGTGCCTTATGCGTCCGTGATCATGAGTACAACTCATCTAATTCCACATATGTTCAATGAAAGTATCATGGGAATACTGATATTCCAACCAGAATTATGTTTGATTCTAGCAAAAGAAAGTCAATAAATGTGGGTAGATCATATCTTCAAACACATTTTAATATATTTCTAATAACGCGATTTATATTCGTACATGATTAAATTACTGTACTACTCCTAATAAAATGTAGATTAGTGTATGCATATACACAATAAACAATGTAACTCGACTTCCCCTTTTTTACGTATCCTTCTCTTGTCAGTCTTGTCATAATCGTCAATAGCTATACTTACACCATAATTTATAGCGAATCAAACAGATAAGTGGAAGAGAAATTGTGTTGAATAAGCTAATATAAGGTATCGACCTTTAATTAAATTAGAGTTATAAAAAAATAGTAATTGCACAAAAAGAATCGTCCTCAAAAATATTAAATAATAACTAAGATAGTAGGGAGCACAAAATTCTTCATTCAATGATACTGTAATTTACGTCCTGATGTAATGAAATAATTAACTTAGATATGCACAAAAACGCCTCTATAGATCTCAATAATTAATCTATAACTCGATTTTGTGCAATGGCCTTTTTGGCCATGAATTTCTGTTCAAAATCTTTTCCTTCGCCTCCCACAATTCATTAATTTTTTCATTCAATGGCATAATGAATGTTTCGATGAATTCTGTTAATGTGTACTCATCGTAAATACCATCCATAGCTGTACGCATTTCTTTTTCAATGTAAAGTAATTCCATTTTGAATCTGTCCAGATCAACAACTGCTTCTTCAACATGTCGTGGGTTTGAATATGCGTATTTAACGTTATATGGCTTCAACCAACCAATGAACGTATTCTGCTGTTCCATACGAGTAATTTCTTCATTGAGAAAAAATAATCGAACAATTGTGGAATAAACAGAGGCACCGCGAAAGCCACATTTGGTCCAGCCATGATGTGGCTCAGGTATAGAAAGTGAAACACCTCCATCACATTGTAAAATATTAGCAATATGATGTGGTAATTCACTGGGAAACGGATTTAGATTAGGTGCTTGCAATACTGCAAGATTGATCGCCAATGAAGGCAAAGAAACTGCCAATAATTCACACAGTACACTGAAATGATCGTATCTCTGCCATCCAGTTAAAAATGCACCTTTGAAATTGATTTGATGCGAATATCTATCAATTATTCCCAACCATCTTTGATGGTTCTCCAAATGATATGAGATATTGGTATAATAACGATCGGGAAATGTTGCGCCTTTGAATGCAGTAGCAATCCAAACTGAATGCCAAATATTTGCATAACTTTCCCATAACTGATCGACCAATGTATCACCAGGATTTGTTGTATATTTCCATATGACTGGTTCAATTAATTTGTGTAATCCACTATCAACAATTTCTTGCGGTGCAATGTTGCGGAATTCATCATCCCACATTAATATCGTCAAATGTGGATATCGACTCTTAATATAACGAGCAATTTTAACAACGTGATTCAAAAACAATTGCTTTTTATCCCATTGTTGTTTCGCCATTTCATCCAAGCAACGTGAGCATTCACCAATATAATACACTTCATCCGCACCAATATGTAGATGTTTTATATTCGGATGTGCAGCAACAATTTGATCAATCATTTCATAGATGAAAAATATCGTACCATTATAAGTTGGACAAACAACTTGTGGATATCTTTCCACTTCACGATAACTTTTGTATTCTTCAAGTTTCAACACGAATTCTAAATGCCCAAATGTTTGTATCAATGGTATAACAATTAAATTATTTTCTTTAGCCAAATGTTGTATTGTTATAATATCGTTCTTCGAATAACAATTACCAGCGCTGATGCCACCGATTTTACCTTTGAATGGGAACATATCCTCATATTCAATCAGTATTCCTGTTGCGCCTAATTGCTTCAATAATTTCAATAAATATTTGTAATAATCGATGATGGGTGGTGCCCCTTTTAAATCTATATGAACTATTTTGTGGCCTTTAAATATTGATGCATTAGGATCCAATAGATCATTCCGTTTCATCTCATCATATCCTCGTTGATTATTGTTATTTCTCAATCGTCCAAACATTTGGGCTTCTATTTGTTTTCTTCGTGCAACATGAATTGGATCTTCAGTTAAATCTGACATCAAGTAACCATTATCTACTTTCACGCGTGAATAAGTTTTTTTCGTAATGACAGCATCTTCTTCATTACTCAAGATATGATATATAATTGCTAGTAATGTCAGTACAATCATGAAAAAAATTGTAACCAGTGTTCTTCCTTTCAAGTAAGACATGGTGTACTCGCATGGTATCCTTTATGACAATACTTTTCTATTTCCTCTTCATCAGTTTTTTCACAGTAATTTTATACCAATAGTGTGTAGTATTTCATCTGCGTGTGCATACACATTCGAACTAGGAGTTCATTTATGGTTGGCTCACTTTTGTTTTTGTGGTTTCACTTGGAAGCATAACAGTAGAATAGTGAAATGTAGAATAGGTCCTTCACTACGCAGATTCATTGTAAATTGATATTTATGTCTTCAAATGAGTGAATTCCCTATCGATTGTTTATTTATGGAAGATTAATCACTTACGTACGCGAAAGAGACACAATAACGATGACTTTCAATCTTGATAATCGGCGTTGGCACTGGATGGAAAACACTAATTAGAAAAACATTTTAGCAGTCTTAATTGCATTGAACTGCCAATTCATTTTGCCACTATGACTTTCATGTATATTTTATGTAGATATTGAGTTAATCATGTTTCACTAGTTAAAAAAAAATATGTTTGTGGATATTGATGGAGTATACGATTAAAGTTGCAGGTGAATTTTCATTGGCGGTTGGAAAAACACGAAAGAGATGTAGAAAAGAGAGGGTAACAGCCTAGAAGCGAGTGGGATAGAATAAACAAAGAAAAGATAGAGAGAAGGCATATATTCACCATTGCGCATTGCATTGTGCGCATAATTCAAGAATAACACGGGAAGTGAGGTTATGAGTGATCAAAAAATAGAGATAAATGTGAATATAGCAGACATACGACAATCGAAATCTTTCGAAATCGATATTCGAGAGAAACGAGTTCGATAAAGTCTGACGGCGAGATAAATGTGGATTTGAATTTTCTCCAACTACAGGTGGCAAGTTTTATTTGAAAGATTATGTCAAGTATCACAAAAATTTGATGGGCATTTAAATACTTTTATTTAATTAATATAATACATTTATAATAGAGATCTCGATTTCTAAAATGTTCAATTGTCGTGTGTCCTCTGAATACACACTCATGACGGTGAATATGTAGCGCTATCTATGGCGGTACTTGCGCAAACTATCAAATGAGAACATTAATCAACAAATTGAATAGTTGATGAACAGTTTATACTATTGTTAACAATAAAAGACTGAAGACGACGTATTTGTTAATGTAATTGGAGATAATGGAACAACTGAGAATTTAATCATCATACAGTATTTCATCATGTGAGTATCCATAAATATTAGTATTATATAATATGAATGATATTCACATGTGATGATGAGAGGTTATTTTTGTGAAATATACAGAGAAATACACGATTTATATGAAGATATTCGAAGTAGTACGAAAATATTGAGTAATTAACGCAGCATTGCTGTGTTGGAAGAGAAAAAGAGCCAAAGAATCGGTAATGATTTCAAGAATAAAATTATTCGAAAGGGTGCTATGTACTTCTTTACTTCCATCAAGTAATAAATGTCGAAAAATGCGAATAATTAGTCGATATAATAGCACTGGGCCAAAACTGAAAGCACTCGAATGCTTAATACATAGAAGTTTATTACAAGTTAAAGGAGAAGAAGCATTAGATTATCTCCAAGGATTAATTACTAATGATATGAGACATTTCGAGGATGGTGTTGCTAATATTTATACTATGTTTCTTAATGTCAAAGGCAGAGTTTTGTATGACAGTATAATATATAAAGGTATCGATGATAATAGTTTTTATGTAGAGTGTGATTCTACAATAATTAATGATCTACAGAAATATCTGAAGATTTATAAAATACGTCGTAAAATAGATATTGAGTCTCTGCATGGTAAAATGAAAGTTTGGGCAGTATTTGATTCGTCTTTGACGCCTGACGATGTCATTTTGAAACAAGAAACAACGAAATCGACGTTGGAAGGTCAGATATTTCCGTGTGGAACACTTAATAATAAATCGAGTAGAGCTATTAATGATATAATAATATATGAAGACCCAAGAATCCGCAAATTATCTTTAAGAATTTTGAGTGATGTTAATGTGACTGAAGATAAAATAATAAATAATTTAATTCCTGGTATAGCAGTCGACGATGAAAAATTATATAATTATCGTGAATTTAGATATCAACTAGGAATTGGTGAGGGTGTGGAAGATTTTGCACCAGGAAAAGCACTGCCCCTAGAAATAAATTGCGACTATTTACACGGTGTGAGCTTTCATAAAGGCTGTTACATCGGCCAAGAGCTCACCGCACGTACACATCACACAGGAATAGTAAGAAAACGTTTTATGCCATTAATATTCGATGAAGTACTTCAATTGAATTTCGATTATGACGAAAACATTGTGGATGAAAATGATAAAGTCGTCGGAAAGTTCCGGAATGCGGTTGGAAAATATGGTTTGGGATTGATGCGATTGCAAGAATCAATGAATGCGAAGAGTCTGAGGATACGAAATAACTCATTACGTGTTGTGAAGCCATGCTGGTGGCCAACAGATAGTCCAAAAGAAAGATTGAAAATGGATGAGGGATAGTGCATAATTTATTTATGTACTGAATATGTATAAAGCTAATTGAATCACATGAATTTGATGTATATAATAGCCTTTGACGAATAAATAACTCATGCTGATTTTATTGGATCTCTAATTACAGATATTTTTTGTTTCTGATTCTGCCTGTTAACAGGGAAGATTCAAGAGTGTCATCGACAATCAGTTCAACATCAGATAATGTCGCAAATTCGAAGAATACCGACGCGAAACGTGATTTGGGTGGCACGTTTAAATGTGAATTCTGTTCATTAATTGAACAATATAATTATAAAGGTCCTAAACCACCATTTTGTAGAGATGTTTCATATCATGAAGATAGTTATATCATGAAAGACCCATTCAGTTTGCCGAATAGAGGCGAAGTATTGGTTCTCGGGGCTGATTGTTCGATATGTAAAAAACCTGTATGTTTGGGTTGCAGTATTTTTTATACGAAGAGATTTTGTCAGGAATGTGCTACAGATAATATGAATAACTTTCCATCTCAATTACACAGTAAAATTAAAGTTTTCGTGAAAGATACCAGTTTTTGAAGAATAATAATTATATACATTCAGTCAATACATTGGAGACGGATTTTTTTTTCTTCTTTTTGTAATGAAATTAAACACAGACTTAAAAATACTAATCTTTTTTATACACAACATAGTTGCTGATTGAGCTAAAATGACGTGAGAAAAATTAATAAAGATATTAAAAAAACATAATCATTAAGGAAGTCGTCATTTTTTTATCACTATGCAACTGGCTTCTTGGGTTTTGCTGTCAATTTTCCGGCCATCACCTTCTTCTTCTTTTCGAATTTGTTGACTTTCTTTCCGCTTTTCTTCGCGTCGGCTTTTTGACCTTGGAATGATCCTTTATTTGCATTGTTTCCATTTGCATTAGGTGCTCGCTGTTTTTCTCCTTGGGATCGTTTCTGCTTAATATTTCCCCGTTTTTCTGAATTGGGCGCCTGCAATTCGACATCAAGGTAGCATTATATTCATGATTATTAATAGAGAAATTAGAAAGAGTAAGGCGAGCACACTCGAGATGATAAACAATTACTTACAGCTTTGCCTTCATTATTTTTAACCTTCTTGGGTGATGGACTTTTTCCATTTCCTGTCATTGGGCGTTTTTTACCGCCTTTTTCTGCTTTTGGTTTTTTCTCTGTTGGTTTAACGTAACGATCTACACGTATTTGACGTTTGTGTATTTCAGTACCATTCAAATCGAGTGCCAGTGCTACAGCATCTGGAGATTTGAAACATATGTAACCTATACCACGAGTTGTGCCGGTTTTACGATCCCGAACCGTGCGAACATACTCGATTTTGCCACATTTGCCAAAAAGTTCCCATAGCTCATTGTCGTGCAATTCTGAAAATCCAAGCGCGAACAGAAAGTAAATATCATTATATCGAGTCATTGAATTCTATGAAAAGAAAATCTAGTTGAAGAAATACTCACGGAACGGTAAATTCCCCAAAAATACAGTTTTCTTTGGTTCGCAGTCCTTTGAGTTGTTAGCGATATCCACTCTTAGATAATTTCCATCCAGTTGCTTCCCGTTCATTGCAAGCGCTGCTTTTGCTGACTTTTCAGATTTGTAAATGATGAATACACAAATACATGGAACTTTCTCGTGAATTTTTCTTTTGATTGTAGCAACTTTCAAAGACATATTAGGTGAGTCGGGTACAACACCTCTTACACGAAGAGATTCGATCTCGCCGAATTTTAGAAATTCTTTTCTCATCCGTTTTTCTGTAATCTCCTTTGGAACATTGCCGATATATATTGTTCGCCTGTCTTGTTCTGCTTTGGCTTCAGGTGTTAATCGTACTTTTTCTTCGTCAGATGTTGTAGAAACGCCGCTCATGTTCTTATCGCTTGGCGAATCATCTTCATCTTCGTCTTCCTCGCTATCATCGATTTCATCATCGTCGTCGTCATCTACATCATCGTCGTTGAAATCTTCATCATCTTCATCATCGACTAGACTCTGATCGAGAAGTGCTTTCAATCCGGGAGATTCATCATCTTCGTCGTCGTCTTCATCTTCATCGTCATCCGAGCTTTCCATTGCCAATGAAGAATCGCCCGATGTATTCATACTTGATGCTGTTACATTCGCACTTACGTCTTCTTCATCATCATCATCATCATCATCCTCCTCTTCCTCATCCTCATCCTCATCCTCATCATCATCTTCCTCGTCATCGTCACCAGTCGACTTAATACCCTTGAACATTTTGACACCTTTGTTTTCTGTCTCTTCATCACTATCAGCCGCAAAATCTTCATCATCCTCATCGGAATCTTCAGCTAAACTGGCACCCAAAATATTTGGTGTTGAATCTTCATCAGACGAGTCTTCATCATCTTCACCTACGATACTTATTTGTTCGTCAATAGAAACTCCCTCATTGATATCATCATCGGAATCACTTTCTTCTTTGGCCACTGGCTTCGCTGCTTTTTTGTTATTCTTCTTTTTTTTTTGCGGTGATTGCTTAGTCTGTGGATTCACTTGTGGATTATTACCTTTCTTTTTGTTTGCAGCGTTTGCGGGTGCCTTGGGTGGCTGTGCTGGCTTTACCAATGGTTTCTTTTGTGTGTTTACATTTCCATTTTTTTTGCCGTTGATAAGTGCAACCTTTCCCTTGGGCGTCTGCTTGAATGCCGGTGGCGCCTTATTTTTTTTCACTTGGCCCTCTTTGATCGCTTTGGCAGCAATTGGTTTGCCGCCTTTTTGCCCATCATTACGTGGTTTCCCCATTATCTGTGTAATTGGAATATAAAAGTGAAATATATTGAATCGAACGTAGTAATTAAATTATAACAATAACATATATCCTAAACGGTTCTCCACAATACAACAGAAATGATGGGAATTGTTGAAGCTATTCAGCCACGTGCGACCCGCCATTGAGCGCTTGTGTGAAAATCATATTTTATGTTTCACAAAAATAAATCTACGGAACGCGGCTTTTAATTAATATTCGACATAATTATGAAGTTTCTTACACTTAATATTTGATTGATTTTAAATGCATACCTTCAGTATTGAATTTGAGATTGCAATTGGAATTAATTTTCGAGATCAACCGGTGTACAATGGTAGACAGTAACTGCAACAATGCGGTGAATCGGGTACGTGTGTCTGTGATGATGCGCCGCCACTGGAATTGGTCAGTGATTTGTGTAGATGAACCGGAAAAAGTGTGACAGCCATTACACTATCGAACATCAGGGTTGCCAGATGGATTTTTCTCACATTGTGATCAGGGCTGCCAGAAGTGTTCGATAGCGAAAGTGGCGACGCGCATACGAAAAAGATGACAAACTGTATGGCGAAAGCACCAATCAAATTCGAAATAACGGCGGATTGGCTGTTCTTTGAAACGGACATCCATTTTCCAATAGACGTTCTAAACCGAAGCTTCATCAATATCTCATCTCCGCGTTATTGATTATTCAGAGTTTGGTGGAAAATATATTAGGGTTTTATTAATAATTAGAAGATTTTCATAGCAGGGGATTTCCGGGTTTTGAAGAAACATAATCAGTTACTCCATTTGACTGGTGTTTTCGCATCTTTTTCCGGAATATCGATCCGCATATTCGATTTACTCGCTCAAATCGCCATATACATTCTCTCCTCGGTAAAATGTAATTTTGCGAGTGCATAGTTTACGGATAAAAAAAAATTATTCGCTAGCCGAGTTTTGTCCTGGATTTAGTTTTTCCCTTTGGTACCGTACTGACGCCCAAATTTCTTCCCGTTTTCGAAATCACCTTACCGACTGCGTACTATTTACCGTATGTGTGTTATCATAACCTAAAATTTTCTACTTTATCCAAACTGAAATGCGTTAGATGAGAGTTCAAACCACGCAATTGATAAAGAGACATGTATCGAAAGTAAGAGAATTCATTACTCAATCTTCATAATATTACAATCCAATAGCATGAAATTATCTTCACGCAAGTTTCATTGAGAACAATACACAACTTTCTCACTGAAACTTCGCAAGTGATGAATTGAATCTGAACATGAACTGTATAATCAAATATAAACTAATCGAACATCAAAGAAGCACAGCTCAATCTTTCCGTCACTGTTGTTTTTTATTTCCGATCTACAAGAACACCGTGCATTCCTATCATCGCTATTTGGTTTCACTCTCATCTGAAAGTAGTCGTACATACTTGGTGTGGTTGTTCTCTTATACTCAATGAACCGATCGAAGCCGGTGTGTCCAGTAGTCTACAGTGTATAGTTAACACTCTATCAGGTATTGAACTTATTTGATCATGGAACAATTCTTAGTTATTATGATTACAGTGCCGAATTATATCTAAGCATGATGCTATTTCTGAATAATCATTATATCTAATATTGATTTATATTGTTCGTCAAGAACTACATCAAATAATTTGTAATATTAGTGGTATATGTGTGAGTGAATTTGTGAAGATGAAATTGTTTTGATTAGGTGTTTAATTCAACAGTACTTCACACTCTATGGATATAAATGAATTCCTTGTGGATCGACGTCCGGAGAAATATTCAAAATGTCTATATCAATGGATGTCAAGGTGCTATCGCAACTATGAACTGACTGGCTAAATATGATGCAATCTGTAAGTAGACACCATAAGTTCTTAGCTGCCTTCCCACGACAATTAGGCGAATTGTAAATATCGATATATTCAACGCGTACATTTGTACGAATTGATATTGCATGTATCCAAATTTTGTTAAGAGTGGTACGGGAGTCGAAAACACCCATACAATTTCAATAGATTGTTCACGAAGGTTGATTATATAAGGAAACATTGCTGTATTTTCCGAGTATTTATTCAGTCGTGAAATTACTGACCAACTTTATCGTGAAATCTAAATGTAATCAGATGATGATTACAAAGTCATTCTGACATCACTTGATGATTAATTGTAATTTCTTATCTGATTCTGGGAATTCAAGTGCGGTTCGATTTCATGAATCACAAAGCTGCTAAGAGTCATCTTTGATTGAACATGAGAGTAATTATGAAATCACTTAACCACTGGGATGTCTCTGAGTAGTCTGTCAATATATATTCAATGAATACGTAATACACAATTCTCGTTGAGTAGCGTCTTGCGTAATAATGCGATATTGTTTCATTTCCTGAGTAGTAGGAACTGCGTCTCTTCATACTTAGAGGAATTTTCTCGAAAAGCCAAGACATAGTGTAATTCGGTGCACATTGATCGATGGTCTCATTGCCTGTATCAATCAACTTCGAACCGTTATCGGAGTTCCTATGGGATGCTGGCATTCCAAAAACTTACTATGGAATATTTCCATTTTCATCACACACAGTTGTAATAATAAACGTTGATCCGTAAGCTGGGGAATTTCTTAGCATGGATTGAGGGCTCTCAAAGTGGTCATGATACTAAATTCGTGAGCAGAGTAAAAAGAAAGCCCTCTTGTTGTGTGAATGTTTCTTTTCGTCACGCAGTTACTTTCATGTTAACAGTCATTTGATATATGAGAAGGGTTGAATGTGACATATTTTGCGTAGAATATTCGTTGATATAAATGCTTCAACTTTGACATTTTGTGGTATGTGATGGTGAATTCGTAATTGCTATTTCCATTACTTTCATTATTATTGGGTACACATTTCAAGTTCAACATGGTATGCATCAGCATGTTGCATACTTTGTCAGTCACAGCATTCCTCCATGCGAATTATTTCATCGAATTCGTTTATGCTATGAGATAGATGGTAAAAAATATAATGAAATAGTATCACATGAATGAGTGTAAATGTAACAGACATGAGATCATTTTAGTTTATGTATATAAAACTGAATAATTAGGATAATGGAATTTAAAAAATATACTCGTACAGAATTTGATATCCTGTACAGCAGTATTTTTTAATTTTTGTTCATCTACAATTTATTTATTTATTTAAAAATTCTAAAAATTGCCCAATGTCTATCACATTCACACTCATTTACATTAACCGAATTATGACTACGTATAATTGATTTACCTGATGAGCTCTTGCGAATATATCGTGACATAATGATGATAATCATATTACATTAAGTAATTACATTAATTAAAAGGTAAATTCTTGTTCTATTCATGATATTCGGATTTTCGTTGCATCACAAAACTGAGAAAGAATCACAAATGTTCAGGACTTGAATGTTCTACATGGTACATCTATCCCAAACATTCGTATAGTATAAATGTCAAACGCGTACTAAGAGCGATGTAAAATGCAAGCAATGCCGCTGTATGTCGATCCTTTCAAGAGTATAGGGGTAATATATGGCGGACGCGGTCTGCATCGTCATGGAGACACTTCTCGGTATCGTTTTACTGATACACATGATCATATATAAACGACATCGTATACTTCAGATGACCCGCTATATTCGAAAATCATTTTCCAATCATCTTTATTATTATTACGAAGATAATTCTTATCAGATCCATGAAATATTTCACTTATCATCTTTACGGCATTCTTTCTTTCCACCAGATAACTATTATGTGAAAGCTACATCTTTATTTTTATCATAGCCACAGCCGGTTTCCAGTTTGTGCAGGTTCAGTCGAACTTGGTTAATCCCAGCTCAAAGCCTGAAATTGCGTTGCTACACTAATGTTTGCTCTTGTGACTACATTATATTCAAAAGTGAATTTAATTATCCTCACGCTTGAATTATGTATTCGAACATGCACATTTGATATATTTTTTTGAAAGAATAATTAATGAAGATTATTAAATATGTGGGATATCCCTGGTTAAAAATTCCTATAGCCTCTTGACAACAATGGAATTCAATTATTTTCTGATTTTATCCGATTGGTTTCAATCGGGGAATAATAGGCATTCTATTGTCGTCAGTAGGATTCTATCAAAATTTCTAACCAGGTATTAGAATCAACGAGTACTACGTTTATTTTTCTTTATTTGGTTTCATGTATGAATTCATACATGATTCGCGAGAGGCCTCTTCGCACTCATCGAGTGAAACAAAAGTGTCGTCGTGCGAGGCCCATTCTAAACGAACCCGAGCGTGCCACTAAGCCAACTGTGATGACTATGAATATATATGTTCACGTAAACATATATGTATAGACGTCTACTTACTCTATCTCTATTATATCTGCTCTGTCTCGTTCATTCTTGCATCGCATGGCCAACCTCGAAAGGCATCTAGTTAAAGTATGGACGGGTGTGTTCATCAGCCAAGAAATAGAAAAAAGAGGTGCTACATTGTTGTGAAATAAACTGACGCCTTGCTTGGCGTATACGTCACCTGTTGCTAAAGAAAATTTTTGGCACTTGTCACATTCTTTTTTTCTTATTTTTCATTCCATGTTATTGTCATGATGAAAGTCTCGTTTTGAGATATCTTAGAGACAATAAGAAATCTCTCGGTGTAAATGTGACTGTCACACGATGATAAATAAGAAATTCACTGAGATATGTCAGAGTACAAGAGTGTTCAATCATAGATCAGGTTAATCGAGGTTTTTGAACTTTTCACCCTGCATAAAATAGACTTATTGATCTGTTTCTATAAATATAGTGACGCTGTATACCATTGTGATATTTGGCGATCAATAATTTTGTTTCATGAGTAAGTTATCATGTCTATTTTTGAATCCAGCACTATCATTGAGATTTTTTTTTCAAGTTTTGTGCTTCCTGTTTTATTATTATCTCTTAGTGACTTTTTAATAGGTGGCAAAAGGTTTATGAGGGAATAATTTGAGACAAATAGTGATGGGTTCTATGAAAATATATTTCGCGATGCACCATTAGTAGAGTTTCATGATACATTTCGACATTTACCTACTTCTTCAATTGTAGGAATTACATCTTTATATATTTCGGAAAATTTCTCAAGAGGACAAGGAACAGCGCAATTTGGTATATGTTGAATGATGGACTCATTATCCTCGCCAGTCCACAATATTATCTGTAATATATTTGTTCAGTGTGGTCCAATGAACTGGGAAGAACTAGATGAATTCACTATTGAAAATTGATGCTTTGAAAACTCACTCGTATATAATAATTGTCAATTTCATCTCGAAGAACTTCAATAACAAACGTGGATCCATATTTCGGATAAACTGGTTGAGATAAGTTGAGGACTCTTGCCATAGCTATAATATTAAATTCGTGACCAGAGTAGACGAATGCTTTTCTGTTGCGTGGAAGTAATATTTTATCACGCAATTTTTGTATGTTCTCAGTGATTTCATGTAGTAAAATGCCTGCGGAAATTAATAGCGAAGCTTGTTGTGAGGGATGAAGTGTGATATGTCAGACGTGTAATTTTCACCTATATACATGCCTCCATTGTAACGACGTAGTTCTTTGGTGTAGGATCGTAGGTTCATGTATGTCATTGCAATTTCATCCATCACTTTCGGGTATACTTTCTTAGTCCACTTGGGTAATGTTAAGTTGTGTGCAGTCTAGAAACAATTGTTTAACAAATTTTATGAATCATTTAGTATCAGTCCAGAGTCGATAATGATAAAAAATACTGAAAAGAAAATATGTTTTCTAATTTCTAGTCAAATACATTATAAAACAATCATTTTCCAACAGCAGAAATATCAATTAATGCTTTCATTTTCAATAGTAGTGTATACTTGTTCCTCGAATAAATTACGCAACAGGAGCACATTGAGTAAACTATGCGCATCTGGATAGCTCTGGATTTGATCGTGTTTCCCTGAATGATGGGCAATATACTCCAAATCATTTTTCAACTTGCTGAGAATTTCTTTGACACTTTCGAGGGTAAACGCTTTCTTGAGCGCTTCGACATTCCTGGAATTCATTGCTAAAAATTATCTACTGAATTCAATAGTTCAAGTTATTACTTATTGTACTCAATGGTCAGAAATGAATATGAGTTCTCACAGAGAGCATATAGACGGGAAGAATAAAAAGTCCTCTTTACTTGGCACAAAAAAAGTGGACACAGGTTGCCATTGTATAGACGCATCCCAAATCTGATCTCGAACTGGGGGAAATAACCCGGTGAGGAATAGCTGCAAAGACATCTGTGCTCTGGTGACGTTCGTGGAGCGAGCGTAAATTAGGCTTGGCAAGTAATATTCACCGAGAAAATTTCCATATATCCCTCGCAGTCTCTGTCCCATTTCATGCATACGGCGTTTACCTATCTAATGAAAAAAATCTTCATAAAAATAGAACAAATTGATTCAAACTGCCTCAAAGGCATAATTTGAATTCGTCAACTGTTTAAAGTTCGCCAACACTTCATTTCTGATTGAATTTGCATTATTTAAATATCTCTTGCGTATCATGAAGTTATGAAAACTCACATTGGTCAAATCTCCTTCGTCTACAGGGTAGTAAGAGTAATTTGCATTTGGATCATTTGGATAATTTTGTACTGCTCGATTCGGAACTTTCTCTCCATGACGAAATACCTGAGAAATGAGATAGTTTGAAATGAAATTCAGTGAGATAAACGAATATTTTCCTCGCTATGTGTTAGCTTGAATTTATTAATCAGACAATCGAAATTAAATATATACTAACCACGATCAAGAGTTTTAACTCTAGTCCATTTTCTTGAGCGTGTCCTACTCCTGACTTGAGAAAAAGCACCACAATTATTGATTGCCATAGTATCATTATAGCTAATATGAAAACTTAATGTTGGAAAAGCAGAGAAGGTCCTGATTTTTTAGTGAACTTTGATACATATATATTGTATCTATGACAGGTTTTTAAATTGTTGATGAATCACTGATAATTGTGTCACTCGGATGAAAAATCTCTTTTCGATCTTTGAAGAAGAACTAGTACAGGATGTTCGTCGCAGTGAAATTACATTGGCACACTGCCGTGAGTCAGATCATAAAAAGAGATGAGAACATAAAAACGACATCAATTTTTTTGCTCTAAATATCTCACCTCTGCGTCTCGATAATAACGAAACATAAATACTAACACGGTTCAATAGGTTTTGTAATTGTTTTTATAATTTAATCTACCATGATACAGAGATATCATTGCTATAACATTTAATAGCCGATGGTAAACATTCATCTTATCGTCATTCATTCGATGCAGTTGAATAATGTATCATTTCCTTGCGTGCATTTATTTTACACAGCGGAAAAAAATCCGGAAATTTGTATTTGCATATAGATATACGAATCCACTTGATTATTTATCTTGGATCTAAATTGTGCACATAGAGTTGAATCATTTATGGGACATTTGGAATTCACAACAATCCAATACTGGCTCCCAATTGATGTTTATCGTTTTGCAATTAACGAGTTCACGCGCTGTTTATGATTAACTGTGAACATCAATTGCGTTGAAATTGTTTGGAAATTTCTAATTGTTTAACGATAAATTCAATGTGAAATATGTATAACATTAAATTGAATAATTAATTACAAATAGTTCTATAATTAACCATCGAGATATGAATTAGATATATTCTGATTATTCTGTATGTTAAAATATATATTAAGAATCACAAAAGTTTTCGGAGGGATGTTGGAGTTTACACCATTTTAGTTGGCATTATGCAAACTATTCAAGGATTTGATGTGAACTTCATTAAACTTACCTCTATTCCAAACAATATGATGAAAAATACTAAGACTAACATTATTTCGAATTTCAAACATTTGTTTTCTTAATTAAAAAATATTATTCCTTGCTATGCTTACATTCATCAAACTTAGATTCATTGAATATATAATCTGACTAATGAAATAAAGCTCATAAATATCACAAACATAGAATTTGCAGTATTAAACGATATTCCGAAACTGTTCGAACATTCCTGATTCTTTATATCACTTTTTTTATCGTGAAGCTCGTGAAGTTCTATCAATTCTTTGTGGCATTGATCAACTTCTTCCGCAGTCGCTGTTACATCATTAAGAATGTCGAAAAATTCCTCAAGGGGACAAAGTTCATTGCATCCTGGTATTTTCCGAGTAATGAGTTGCTCAGTCACGCCAGTCCACAAAACTATCTATAAAATTGATTGAATCTAATGTAATTAAATTGAACAGACTGTGAAGGAGAAGATTATAATGCGAGTGATTAGTTTGTGGATATTTTATGAGCTTACCTTCACATAATAACGTTTGAGTTCGTCTTGGAGAGTTTCAATAATAATGGTTGAACCGTATCGTGGAAGACCTGGATGCTCTAAACCGAGGGTTCTTGACATGGCAGCGACATTGAATTCGTGAGCAGAGTAGAAGAAAGCTTTTCTGTTAGATGGACGTAGTTTTTCGTCACGCAACATTTTCATGTTCTCAGTGATGGCTTGAAGTAATATACCTGTTGAAAATAAAATTGACAACAGTGATTATAAAATACTTTAGCAAACATGAAAAACAGTTGGTATATTTATTTCAAATATATACCTCCATTTAAACGCTTGAGATTTTTGGTATAGGATCGTAAATTGAAATCCAATAATGTGATCTCTTCCATTGCATCCGGGTAGACTTTTTTAGTCCACTCTGGTAATGTTAAGTTCTGTGCTCTCTGCAAACAGTAACAAAATTAAGATTCAGAAATACATTTCGCTTGATAATTAATTATAACTGCACAATATGAATCATTTCGATTCCACTGGTCTATTTCCAAAGTGATGTGAGATCTCGTATAAGTTATATTCCCTGAAATCAAATTTTTCCGTGTCGCATATATTTTGAGTGTCTGTGTGTGGAAAATACTGACAGACAATCACGCGATAAACCATAGTAAATAAATACTTTACCTGTTCTTTGAATAAATTATATAAATGAGTGACGCCCGCCGTTGCTTCTATCTTTTTTCCTGAGTGCTTGCTAATATACTCCATCACGTCGCTGTATTGGGCTATGGTTTTTCTGACGCTGTCACGCATGAGAAATTCTTTATACTCTTTGACATACCTGAAAATTTATGAATGCACAAAGTCGTTGAAAATGAATCCAATTAAAGATTAATTCGTTAGAATTTTTACGTCTATTTCATGGCAGCGTAATTTTGATGATGATGATAATAATGATCAAATATTGCTTTGTGTACTTACTGAGGACAACGATTCGGAAAGAGCAAGTTGTCTAGTACATACGGTACAGAGAAGGTAGATACGGGTAACCACCGCAGATGGTGATTCCAAATCTGCTCTCCACGTGGAGGGAATAATCCAGCAAGTACAAGTTGCAATGACATCTGCGTTCTGGGTATATCCGTTGAGCGAGCATAGATTAAACTAGGCCAGTAATAAGGACCAAAGAATTCATCATATTTCTCTCGAAGCACTGTTCCGATTTTGTATTCACGTAGCTTTCCCTCCTATAATATCGAAAATGTTTTCATTAAAAACATGAAAAACAATATTAACGTAAAAGTCGAGTCGCCGTGTATTTATGTTACAAATTCCAAATGTGACTGCCGGATGTATTTCAATTGGTTATTTAGTTAAACTTCTATTTAGCATCAAGGTTGAGGTTAATTGCAACTTATGAGATTCGTATATGTACTGATAATTAATTATTTGATCCATATAAAAATTCAGGAAGACTTATTGATTCTATATAAGAAAGCGTCACCTTCGTAAATGCTATTATAGCCTTAGAGCGTTATCTATCTCCCATTTAATAACATATATTTCTGTACTCAGTTGCGGTTTCTGCTAACAAAATAGTAAATTGATGTTCGGAGAAAGAAAATGTTACATGCAAGACGTACGCTGAGTTGGATTTTTATCATTGGAATAGATTCGTCATCATCAGAAGTAGCAACTTCATGAACATGATAGAGAGGGAATAACTCGAAACACCACAATGTTTCTATTTATATAAATTTAATTATTGGAAGATTATTGTGTTTTACGAGACGTATGATAATTTTCCTTGAACGCATCGTTTTTCATGTGAATTCACACTGTGATTAATTCTTCTTTGCAACCAATTTTGCTGTATACCTCTGTAGTGAATATTAATCATCCATGTTCGCTACTGTAAAAACCAGAGAGGAAATATTACCATAAGGAAAATCGTCTCTTTTTCTTTTTAATACATTCAGCAGTATATTGTTGATAATCATGCGACTGCTGGCAGTCGCATTAAAGCTGGCTCAACTCGAAATAATTCCTCTTTCACAGGATTACCATCCTCATTCATAATTTGCTCCGCAATAAACTCTAACGTAATCGTAGATAAATGAAAGAAGAGTAGTAAACGATAACTCACAGTCACTGATTTATCTCCGAAAATTTTCATTAAATTTCCAACAAGATTGTAGAGGTGCAACTGAAGATATTATCGTTTAACGAATGTATGAGGATATGTCAAGGAAAAATAGCTTTCGGAGGAATTGGACAATATCTACGTCAAACGTTGCCGAGTAAAGAAATGTCACGAACATTTCCTGGAAATTCACACTCATGGTTTATCCCAACCGACTTGGGAATTATTTGTCACATTGATCTAATTTACATGGGAATTTATATGACTCTGCAATTTCCGGACCACTTCTCACCCAAAATTATCGTCTGAATGATTCTATTCACTCAAAAAACAAAAGAAGGGTAAAGAATAAAGTAAGAAAATGTGAAGGAGATGAAGATTGATGGATAAAGCTATTGGTCAAGACACTGAAAGTCATATGTTAATGATCTCTATGTCTCGTCGGAGATTTATCAAGTGTAAGATGTTTATAAATGCACCACAGTGGATTAAGAATTAATAATAGTCGTACAAAACATGAACTTACATTAGTCAGGTCGCCGCTGTCAACGAACGGGTAAGTATGATTCCCATGCGGATCTGTTGGGTAATTTTGGAATTCTTTGTGCGGTACCTTTTCTCCATGACGGAATAGCTAGAAATTCGAAATATATATCAGAAAAAAAATAGGGAGATGTCAAGGACCAACATCGTATATAAAATATAAATTTGATGCAAGTAGTATATAATTCGAATTTATCAATATTACCACATGCATTAGCTTGACTTTTAGTTCTGCCCCTGAGTATCCAATAAGTCCTTGAATAAGAACTAGATTCACGAGTAACAATCGAAATGACGCCATTATAATTCAAATAATTATAGTAATAGCAGAGATAAAATGCGACTATATTTTGAAAGTAAAATCGCCTTTATCTCGTGGCTGCCCAAAAATGTAGAACAAAACAGGGATTATCACCAACAATGAATAACACTAATTGGCTCACCAACCCAGTACGCCTGACGACGTTGTTTTGTCCACAAATTCTTTCAACGATATACACCACGATCAGTTTATTATCCGGCTCAGGCTGGTGAGAATGAAAAACACAAGTGGGGATAGATGATAAACGACACAGGTTTATGAAACGTTCAAATGCGCATGGAGTTGATTCTAATGGTATTCCCTGGATTTTGCTTCCTTGTGATAGCTGTTCTGGAGCCCATGACAAACGTCATATATTTATATAAATAAGTGGGGAATGTCGTGGACAACGATGAATGTCGCGCTTCCTTTCACAGATCTTAGTAAATGCGCAACTGGTTCGTGTTATAACTTGGTATTTTCAATGTTAGGAAATAACTTTTGAATCAATATTCATATGAGAAGTATTGTTATTGATGGGTAATGTATTCGTCTATGCATCGAATTAAGAGGGACGCTCAAATTTGGAAGGTATTATTTGTCGATTGTGAATGCTCTAGTTATTGCAGAAAAGAAAAAAAAACTACTTTAAATTTTAGAGTGAGGTTCGTCTTGCTTCCGACATTGAATTGAATGGTTTTCCTTCTATTTGATCTTGCTTTTTATTGAATCCACCACAAATTGGCTTGAGTCCTCTAAATGTAGTTCAGTTGTTGTTCAAGAGGTACATCAAGAAGGGTAAAAAGTTGAATGAGGTGGTATGATCATCCAATTACGTCTCGGTATTTAACTTTGAATAGTTTGAATTACATATTTATGTGAAAGGTGGTAGAGAATATTAACGAAACAGGAGATACATGCATGATTAAATATGCAAGCCAGTACAGTCCTTGTTACCTTTCTCAATATTGATCGTGTCTCTTGGCCTTCGAATGGGTTTGATTGCAATTGATCTCTTCAATCTGTTCGCTTGATCGCACAGACAAATCCATTAATCGCTTTTGCTGTGTAGGTATATTCTTGTGATGTTATATTATGTGATGGATAATTGAAGGTAAACATTACCTACACTAGGAGTTATCATAATTTTTCGATCTTGTAGTCGATAATTGACGGAGCTGATTGAATTTTCAGTCATTTTTTTGAGACAATTTTTCATGGACGCAAGTACTTATGTTGCTGAGAATGAAAGTATATTCATGTGGAAAATATTCGACTTAAGTACAGTAAAAGAACATTTTCGTGATAGAAAAATTTTGGTAACTCGTCCCTGTTTGACTTTCGATTTGATGTTAGGATGAGTCATTTAGACTTTCTATTTACTAAACCAATACAAATTTCAGATAATGAAAATATGCTTAACTTATTGTACGTGGACAGTACACAAGTAATTTGAGTATGATAAACGTATTACACTTCAAACAATATATATTCAAGATATGAAATATTTCCATGAAACTGGCGAGATAAATAAAGAATGTTTTTGTACGTGACATAAACTCCCAAAACGCTCTTCAATTAAATCCACAATATTATTGACAAATTTTAAAAGTACACGATCGATTTCATCACCGATACCATTTTATTATGATGTGGAATTTTTCAACTAATCGTAATAATAAACAGACGTTTCAATTTTTTTCATCGATGTTCTGAATTTCATGCAGAAATGTACACAATTTACCGTTTCGTCTGATTCTTTTGTAAATATTGGGCATTCAATATTTAAACAAATGCGGAAAAAATTGAGTCTTCAACGAAATTATGATAAAGTTGCATTCACCGGTTCAATATTGATTTAATAATCTTTTATAGATACATAGCGTGTGATAAACGAATAATTAACTACCTGAAATTACCAATGTAAATGGAAAAATTAGTAAATCAAATGTATCACATAAATTTTCTCCTATCGATAATAAGATTTTTAATTACGCTCTTTCAGTCATCAAGTGGTTAGCTGCACGATTATGACGTCTTGTTAATCACATTATCCTTTTTCTCTGCAATAACCACAAGCTACCATTATCAATGCTATATGATTGGTAATAAATAATGAAATGTAGGTGTGTTTATAAGATGGGTACCACTGACTTGTGCAGATATTATTTTATGCATTTTGTTTGCTAAATACAGGTGCACACCTACATAATCTGAGTCACCACATCCTACAAAGTTATATGTACATGCCTCCAATGATTGTGTAACATAATTAGTGTCATACCAAATTATCCATTCAATCCGGATATGACCTTGGAATTTATTGAACTTAACGAGGCAATAAAGAAAATTCACTATGTAAAACTTGGTCGATTAGCTTTTTACCTAGTTGCAACGATGTAACTGTAATATGTACGGAATGTATGTATAAAATAATGTAGATAAATGGATATATAAATCCTCAGATCTCAACACGAAGTGAACCATAAAAATTCATGAGGAAGATCAGAAATGTTATGTAATTGAGCGTAGCTCAAATAATTATATCAATTATAAGATGTGAATGAATTAATGAGCCAACATATACATCAAAATTACATCATCCAAATAGTTCAGTACATGGTAAAACAATGATCAACACGAGGGTGTTCAATTTTACATTCGGAATTATCCAGTCCAATCTCTAAATACCTTTGCCTAATTTGAAACCTCAACACTACAGAAATTACTTGTAAGAAGCAACGATGACAATCAACAAATTCACTCTTCTTCAATATATATTTGCATCTGACTTTTTTTATGTTAGATACTTTCAAATATGACATCAGGTATTTCAAGATTTTTCGAAAGGCCCTCGACGTAAACCGTTCTATTAACCTTTAAAAACCAACCAGTTCAAATCTTCACGATAGACCTTTCCATCAGGTTCATATATTCTCAATTCATCTTCTAATATTGAACTATAATTCCCAAAATTATGATTGCAACCAGTTCTTTTATATATTCGGTTAAATATTCAACATATTATTCGATATAGATGTGGATTCTCTTAAACATAATGTACTACAATGCAACACCAGACTGTATTTTGTATGACACCTAGTGAAACAGAGTTAGATCCAATTCGAAATGATACAAGCTGATTTCAAGCTCGATGAACATTGTGTCCCTCTCAGCATTGGAAACTGAATAGATTCATACAAAATTGGTGGGTTGAGTAAGGTTAAATATATATCTACTTATGTAGATGAGTTGTGTTCAAGTGAAATGTTCGCATGCTTGTGCACAGAATTGTCATTGTGTTTACAATCTTTGATAATTTGCTATAGCCATATACTGAATGTATCTTCACTTTGCTTGTCTATCTGCGCAATGCAATTGTTCTCGAACTTCCTTAGAGATTTCAAGTTCTGTCTATGCATATGTTTGAATATAGAGTATCTTTGTTTCTTACGTTTCACTTGATGCGATAGAGCAGCAGGCATTTGTTGGCACATAGTTATGTGATAGACACTTTCACTGGAGCGTTGCACTTTTGCAGTTGTATGTGGTCGATGAATCGTAAGATACAGTTAAGGAACAGTGTGGGTAAATAACTATGTATATATTTGTTGTCGACATAGGTATGTAGTCATAGGTATATGAAAGACTATAAAGAGAAGGAAGGTTGCAATTGAATAAACGTATCGACAGACGTCAGCGAGACGCGGCGCCATCAGTAGCATACAACTGCAACAACCTCTCAATGTGAATTGAATGTTGAAGAGG